>JH792578.1:0-18764 GCA_000291705.1 Sphaerulina populicola P02.02b | reverse complement strand
CCGGTTTTTTCGTTTTTTTTNTTTTTTTTTTGTATCCTCTCTCTCTCGAGCGATACTTGGTCTATATCTATCTATCTATCTATCTATCCCTCGGCTCGCTCGACACAGACAAAGACAAAGACAAAGACAAAGACACTACCTTACTATATCCTCCTATCAATAGGCCGGACCTAATTACCCTATATATCGGCTTCCTCCTCTTTTTCGAAGCAAAGGGCGACTAAGAGCGACCTACCTACCCTACCTCCTTCTCCTCTCTCCTCTCAAAGTACGCTAGCCAAATCGGTTAGTTAGACAAACCAGTATCCAAAACCTGCCTCTATCAAAACCTGCCTCTATTCTCTATTCTCGATTTCGGCTTTGATTCTTGATTCTCTAAGTACCTAGGAGCCGTCCCGTCTCTTCTCCCTCGAAAAAATCTCGGATAGGTAGGTCGCAGCGCCGTAAATGAATAGTAAATGGGGGAGAAGACGGACGGCCCCCCCCTGAGGAGAAATTTAATTTTAGCCGAGATTGAGATTGAGATTGAGATTGAGATTGGAACCTTGAATTGATAGAGGTAGGTTTTGAACACTGGTTGTCTGACTAATTGATTTGGCTAATGTGGCTATCGTACCTTGAGGAGAGATGGGAGATGGAGGTAGGGTCGTGACTAGTCGCCTTTGCTAAGAAAAGAGGAAGCTGATGGGGGGATTAGGAGGATGAGGATGAGGATGAGGATGAGGACGAGGACGAGGACGAGGACGAGGATGAGGATGAGGATGAGGACGAGGACGAGGACGAGGACGAGGACGACGACGAGGACGACGACGACAACGACGACGACAACGACGACTACGACGACGACGACTGCTCTCCTAAAGTAGCATATAGAAGGAAAAGGTAAAAGGGGGGGAGGGGAAGGGGGGTTGGGTTAGGACTTTTTGGTACTGGAAAACCGAATCGATCCATCTCGACTACATATTGACGAGAAGGTGGATTGGATTTGGATGTAGGAGGAAGATTTGACTACGATGCGTGTTTTTGGGGGGGGATTGGGTTGTGAATAGCTCGCGAGAACTTCTTCTTCTTCTGCTTCTTCTTCTGCTTCTCCTTTGTCGATAGCAAGAGATTTTGGGGTGGGATGGGATGTAAATGCTTGATTTAGATACCCCTAGCAGCGGAAGTAACCAAGTCTTTACTATCCCGTTTTTTCCTTTTTTTTCTTTTTCAAGATTTTCTTTTCTCCTTTTTTCTGCAAAGAAGAAAGCATCGAGATTACCGAGATCGTCTAAAAGGCTTGTTTGCACCTACATGCACCTTGCGATGATGGAGGTGTGATTTATCGAATCATATATCAAAGACTTTACGCCGTCGTGACAATCGCCCAATGCTCAGTCGTTTTCGAGTCTTGACTCATAATCAACGGCCACGTCCAGCGCCGCCGCCACCCATCATACCACCCATCATGCTCATCATCTTCTGCATGTCCATGCCGGAGAGATCGGGCATCCCGCCTCCTCCACCTCCCATCATCTTCATCAACGAGCCCATGTCTGGCATACCTCCCGCTCCGCCACGACCGGCGCCTCCCATCGCTTGCATCCTCTTCTGCATAGCCGCCATTTGAGACTTCTGGTTGGCACCTCCCAAAGCACTCTGTGCCTTTTGCATGTTGGCCATGCCACCTTTCATCTTCTTCGCCATACCTGCCATCATGTTTTGCTGTGCGAGGAGTTCCTCGACTTCACGGACGGAGGATCCGGACCCGCGCGCCACTCTGGTCACACGGCTCGGCTGGTCCACGAAGATTTTACCATCAGAGTCGAGCTCTTTCTGCGTCATGGAGTCACAGATGATGATCATGCGCTTCAGCTTGTCACCGCCTTCCGCATCGTCCATTCCGCCCATCATGCCAGACAGACCAGGAATCATACCCGCCATCTTGCTCAAAGGACCCATTTTGGAAATGTTTTGAATCTGGTCACGAAGATCGCGCACGGTAAAGCGACCTTCGGTAATGTTTTTCATCGTCTCCTTTTGATCGAGTTTCAGAGTCTGCACGTGCTCCATGAGGCCTTGCACATCTCCCATTCCCAGCAGTTTCGAGACGAATGATTGTGGGTTGAATTTCTCCAGGTCCAGCAAATGTTCTCCTGTACCAATGTAGACAATAGGCGTGTGGGTGGCTGCGACGGCAGAGATGGCGCCACCGCCTGCGGCTGCACCATCTGTCTTGGTGATGATAATGGCTCCAAAGTCTGCAGCGTCCTTGAAGGCGCGCGATTGTGCTTCCGCAGCTTGACCAATCGAAGCGTCCAATACCATGATGGTCTGATGTGGCGAGACCGCCTGCTGAATCTCCACCATTTCCGCGAACAGTGCATCTTCCTGGTGATGTCTTCCAGATGTATCGACGATGATGATCTCAAACTTCTCCTTCTTGAACTGGTTGACACCATCTCGCGCCACTACGACAGGATCGGTCTGGGTGAGAGAACCGTAGTATGGAATCTTGGCCTTGGTTGCATTCTGCTTCAACTGATCAAAGGCACCAGCACGGAAGGTATCGGCACACACCAGGCACGTCTTGAAGCCTCGTGCCTGATACCATCGGGCCAGCTTGGTACATGTCGTCGTCTTACCCGCACCCTGCAGACCGACAAACATGATGACATTGCTCTTCCCCTTCTTCGGCTCGTAAGGCTTCTGATGCGGGTCCACGATGTCGACCAGAGCGTCAAAGACGGCCTTTTGGATGATGCGCTTTTTGTTGGCGTGTGCTGGAAGCTCATTGAACTTGACAGCAGACTTGATGGTCTTGCGCAGATTGGCGACGAGTTTGACGTTGACATCGGCTTCCATGAGAGCGCTGCAGATCTCCTTGATCATGCCATCGAACGCCTTTTCGTCCAGCGTCGGAGCGCGCGTGATGTCGTTGAGGGAGGCATTAATGCGGCGGCCGAGGTCTTGCAATACCATCCTGACGGGTTGTCGAGGTGCACGTCGACTCCGCTGCTATGGTATTGAGTGGGAGGTGGTGGCTTCGTCGCCTGGTCCGAAAGGTGTTGTGAATATACAGAAGTAGGAGGTAGAAGTGTCCAAGACAAGTGAGGTGTGCGCAGAAAGCGGAATGTGTCCGCGAAAAAGTCTCGAACAACCAACTTGACTTCCATCTTTCAACATTCTCGAAAAGATACCATATTCATCAGACTTTTATCAGAAAAGATGGCGCCTGTGGCACAAAAGAGAGCATGGAAGAACGAGGCGGGCGAGCGACGGCCGAAGAAGAAGGTCAAGCGCGTGAAGAAGCAGGACGACTACTACAGCAGCGATGAGGACGAAGAGAATACGGCCAACGGAGCAGTCCAGCGAGCGTCAGATGCGCCCAAGAACATGCCCAAGCGAGTCGCAAAGGTGGAAGACGTGGAGATCACGGGCGGTAATTCACTGCCTCTGGGCGAGCGAGTGCCTGGGAAGAACACGACTTCGAGGAGAGAGTCCAAAAGTGTGCCACGACCGAAGCCCATTCTGAAGAAAGCTGCGCCAGTGCAGATATCAAAAGCCACGGCACAGCCTCAGGTAGAGAGTAGCGGAAGCGGTGACGATGAAGGCATCCAAGTGGACGACCTCGAAACCAACACGGCTCTCAACATGAACGTCGATGAAAGCTCCGCAGACGACGACGACGACGACGACGACAATTTCGATCATCTCGACGAAAACGACGAGCCAGATCTCGAAGCCACCTCTTCCGCGGAAGAAGACGATTCCTCATCAGAAGGTGACGACGCAACATCCCAAGCCTCCTCATCGCACAGCCTCGCGCAAAGAAAAAAGCGCAACGACCCCACGGCCTTCGCAACGAGCATTTCCAAAATCCTCGAAACCAAACTCTCCACATCCAAACGCTCCGACCCCGTCCTCTCGCGCTCCAAATCCGCCCTGGAAGCCTCCCAAACCCTCGCCGACGCCAGACTGGAAGCGAAAGCGCGCGCGCAAATCCGCGCCGAAAAACGCGCTGCGGCAGAAAAGGGCCGAGTGAAGGATATTCTCGGCTTGCAAACCCCAAATGTGGATACGGGCGCAATGGTGGAGGAAGAGCGGCGGTTGAAGAAGATTGCGCAGAGGGGTGTGGTGTTTATGTTTAATGCGGTGCGGAAAGCACAAGTCAGTGCGGAGGAGGAGAGGAGGAAAGTGGTCGGGGAAGGGGTGGTGGGGATGCAGAAGAGGGAGGAGAGGGTGAATGATATGAGTAAACAGGGGTTTTTGGAATTGATTAGTTCGGGAGGGAAGCAGAAGCAGCAGCAGCAGGTTGTGGAGGCTTCTTGATGAGTGCCCGTGTTTGTTTGTAGATGATGATGACACACACACACACACACACACACACATATATACCAAAAAAATATCTTCATGTCATTAATAGGTATATCCTGACCTTTGAACAACAGAACAATTTCTTCCTTCTTCCCTTCGCATCTTACTGGCATCGGTCGGGTGTCTCTCGACATGTCCCCCTCCCACCCTCCTCCTCATGTCAAAAGATGCCATTTTCAATTGCTTTTACAGCAAAGGACACAGACACAGCCTTGTAATTGACTACACCAATCTTATTCCCCCCCTTCAAAGCTCCAAAAAAGAGGGGAAAAGAGAAAACATCAAGAGATAGTGCAAAAGTTATCCTACATAACAACACACCTCTCATCGGTGTCCTTCACGGTAGCCGCACTCGGCACTCTTTCTGGCAGCTGAGGTGAATAAGGCGGGGTCTGACCTTGATGAGCCTGGCTTCTCCTCCTTCTCCGCCCACTGTCCCTGCGTGGATATGGACCCGGTGTGCCATTAGCGCCCATCGGACTCTGTTGAGCATATGCACTTTGCCGTTGCAATTGATCCAGCGTATGCAGGGGATTACCCTGTGCACTTTGCGCGGTTGCACCAGCGGGTCGGTAGGGACGATCGTGGGAAGACTGCTCATATGTAGGGGGTGCGTCGGGATCATCAGTACTATCTGTTGGTCGATTGACAGCCGGTCGACCTTGAGGGCGGGAGGAAGTTGCCCCAATGGCTATGTTACCGCTGCTGGTTTGTGGTGATGTGTGGGCGTTGTTGCGGCGAGGTGGAATTTGTGGGGGTCGCTCGTTGGTTCCAGATGATAGATATCGTTCGGAGAGTTCGCGTTCTCTCCTTCGTCGTTCCTCGTCTTGACGTTGCTGGTCCTCTTCTTCCTCCTGGAGCTGAAGAGCAAGCGCTAGATCGTGATCTTCTTGCTCTGATGCCGTGCGCAGTGTCTGACTCGTGACGTCTAAGCTATCTTCCGTAAGCGCTTGCGTGGAAACGCTCGAGGCCGGTCTAGGACCGGGTAGCGGCGGAGGAACTTCAGTGTCTGTAGCTTGAGCTTGAGGTCTGTGATAGCTGTTTCTGCTTTGCGCCGTCTCCCACCCTTCGTTGCCGCCGCCAGAATTGCCCTGATTGAGGTTGCTGCTCGCGCTATGGCTGACACTGCGGAAGTCTCCACTGAAGTATTCCGACGCAGCACCGTTAACGTCGACCAGGCTTTCCCAAACAATCTCTGCGTGAGAGCCGTAACCTTGGTCAGTCACCAGCGTCATCAATGCGCCATGTCGCGGCTCCTTGTACAACGTGCTGAAATGGTCGTTCCGGAACAGAATGGCTATTTGACCCGAGTGTAGGCTTTGTGAGATGGACTCTAACCCATGGTCGGTCAGTTGCGTCGGCCAATTGCTGAGAAAGCCATTGATTGTAGTGATATCCTCCAGCATTTCCTGCTCCTGAATGGTCAGCCCTTCGCTGCTCTGCTGCTTGTGCTTGAGTTCTGCTTCAGCGAATTGTATGTTTTGGGCATCCTCATAGGTCTTTGCACTTCTCTCGAATGCCGCATAGTCTGGAGTGTCTTTTGGCGCTGTCCAGCCATGAATCAGCGGGATATTAAAGGTCGAGTACAGGCGCATCTCCCTGGTCTCGTCGAAGCTACCCGGCTTACTTTGCGCTCTATCTAAAGGATGAACGCCATTCATGGCTTGAGGATGGCCATCGTAGGAGCCTCTGGGAGTTTGTGCGGGGGTGATGAAGCGTGGATTGACGTTCATGCCCGTGTGCAGGGCCAGTAGGAAGGCGTATAGCTCACTAACGTCGGGCAGATTATGCGCAGTATCGCCACGCCGACCTGACATCAGCTCATCAAAGACGGCATCCAACAACAGGCCCAGGGATACTTGTTCGCGGGTCCTCAATGTCTCGACCAAAGGAGTGTCCATGTCGAGAGGCGTTGACAGTGACAGTGCATTGACGAGAGCCAGCAGTGGACATGGACCATTCTCGTTCTGCGTCAAGATGGGAGACGATCGCATTTTATCCCTATCTTGCCAATTAATGTGCTTGATCTGGTAGTGCTCGCTCCTCTTCCTTTCCTGAGTCCGAGGGGTTTCGGGCACAGTGTGTGGCGCGGACGAAGATGAGGCAATTGGTCTGTCGACCGAGATCGAAGGTAGAGGTCGTGAAGCTGGAGGTTCTGCATGATCGATCAAGGGCCCTGAAGCCGAGGGAGGCGGTCCAGGCGGAGGTGCGTACTGAGGGGGCTGCGAGCTCGCTTCCGAGTGCGCAGATGGTGCAGGAAAGTAGCCTGGCGATTTGGGGCTTGGCAGAGCGATGGGAATGTTGCCATGTTCAGTCGACACAGCCGGCAGTGCCTCCTTAGGAGGAGGTGGAGGCGAAGGTGTTTTGTCCTCGGCCCAAGGGTTGGTGACAGGCAGCGTGGCCTCCGATTGTACCACAGGCTTGTCGCCAAGAGAGAGATGGGCCAGCTCTTCAGCGGGTGTGGTCAGCGTAGGCAGCTCAACAGGCGGAGGGGGAGGTGCTTGAGAAGGGGGCGGCGGAGCAGCATGTCGTGGTTGTTCCCATATTGGCTGGCTGGATTCCACGCTCTTCTGCGAATCGTTGTTATTGTTGTTGTTGTTGTTGACCAATCCATTCTGTTTGTGGTAGGGATTGTTCGACTTCTCGTCCTCATTTCTGCGGTGCTCATTCTTCACCCCAACAGCGCCGTTCGCAGGTCCAGGGCGCAATATCGAAGGCAGTTCGCTCTCATTCCTCCCATGCTTCTTACTGTCCTGCTTGCCCGGTGTGACATTCAGCGGCTGGGGCACCTCGACGAAGCCTTCGGGCGACTCTCGGTCTCTGTCGGTATCGTCCGAGTCCCATGTGCCATGCGAACTGACGTCTGAGTCTCGCCGCCTTTTCTCGCGCGCCGCATTCATGTCAATGAGGTTGAAGGCCGGGGAAGTGCTCAGGTCATTGCTGTACACATTTTCGTTCTTGGTCGGAGTCGTCGGGTAAGGCGCTGAGCCATTCGGAGCAGTCGCAGTCGCAGTCGCAGTGGCAGTGTCGACACTCGGGCCCACGGGTTTCCTGGTCACCATGTTCGATAGTGCGTGCAGTCGATGGTTGCACTGCTGACTACTGCTGCCTCCTTCACGCGATAGAGCTCCAGATTTGGTTGCGTGAGTGGGGGCGCGTTTCTTAGGATAGCAATTAGCAAGCCAGTCCGCTAGTCCTCCCTCTCTCTCCAGCAGTGACAGGACTAGTAGTGGTGGTGGTGGTGGTGGTGGTGGTGGTGGTAGCGTATGAAGAAGTAGAAGTGAACAAGGTAAAAGTATAGGACATGTCTTCTTCTTCCACCGGGCGTAGGAGGTACAGTGTAGTCGCGTTCAAGACGCTAGCATCACTCCGCCGCCGCCCAGCTTCAAATGTTGGAGATGAGATGACGACGGTTCGGTTGGGGCGGACTGCGCCACACTTCGGGAAGAAACGAGGCTTGGAGGGCAGCTGCAGGGTCCAGGCATCTGCTTCGAAAAGTTTCACATGCGACTCGCGAGAAAAAGCGAGAGCGAGAGCGAAAGAAAGAGAATTTCACCCACCGACCCACATACACACACACACACACACACACACACAAACACACACACACATGTCTTCTTCTTCTTCTTCTTCTTCCTCCTCCTCGACTTCTCCTATACCTGTACCTCTTCGCATCCTGCTGGTCGGTAATGGCGGAAGAGAGCATACTCTCGCCTGGAAGCTCGCCCAGAGTGCCCGAGTCCAAGTCATTCACGTGGTGCCTGGCAATGGGGGAACGGCTGGGTAGGTCAATGCCTACCGCTGCTGTTTACTCCGATGATATTATGGCGCCCACTCACTCACCGCCCTCTCTTCTCTCTCCAGCGTCCCCAAATGTCAGAACATCCCCGACCTGAACCCCGACCGCTTCTCCGACCTCGTTGCTCACGCCAAAGCACACAACCTCAACTTCCTCCTTCCTGGCCCCGAAGCTCCGCTCGTTGCGGGCATCGTCGACTACTTTGCCCAGCATGCCCCCCACATCAAGGCCTTTGGCCCTTCTCTGGCTGCCGCGCGAATGGAGGGGAGCAAGACATTTAGCAAAGACTTCATGAAGAAGCACAACATCCCGACTGCTCGCTACGAGAACTTTTCCGATTACGAGCAAGCAAAGAAGCATCTGGACGACATTGACTATGATGTGGTGATCAAGGCTGACGGGCTGGCTGCTGGCAAAGGCGTCATTATCCCGCAGACCAAGGAAGAAGCACAGGCGGCCTTGAAGGAAATCATGGTGGATCACGAGTTTGGCAGTGCGGGAAACAGTGTGGTCATTGAGGAGTTCCTGACGGGGGACGAGATCTCCGTTCTTTCCCTGAGCGATGGCACATCCATCCTGAGTCTTCCACCAGCACAGGATCATAAGCGTATAGGTGATGGTGACACGGGCCCCAACACTGGAGGCATGGGAACCTATGCGCCCACGCCTGTCGCAACAAAAGAGCTGCTGGAAGAGATTGAACGAACCACACTGAAACCCACAATCGACGGCATGAAGGCAGACGGCATGACCTTTGTCGGATGTCTCTTCACAGGTTTCATGCTCACTCCAAACGGGCCCCGCGTGCTAGAGTACAACGTCCGTTTTGGCGACCCAGAAACACAATCCTGTCTCGCACTTCTCAAATCAGACCTTGCAGAGCTCATGCTAGCCGCCACAAACGGCACATTATCCTCCCAAACAATCGAAATCGCGCCTTTGAGTGCTTGCACGGTCGTCGTAGCCGCCGGTGGATATCCCGGAAAGTATCCCAAAGGCATTCCAATGCAAGTTGAAAAAGCCAACGAAGTCGAAGGCCACTACACCTTCCACGCTGGAACCGCAATCAAAGATGGCCAGCTCGTGACAAGTGGTGGACGTGTCATTGCAGCCACAGCGACAGGCAGCACATTGCGAGAAGCAGTCGACAAGGCGTACCATGGTGTGCAAGGCATCAAGTTTGAGGCAATGCAATATCGAAAAGACATCGCTCATCGTGCTTTACGATGATGAGTACAGGTATATTGCATCAAAAGAAGTGAAGATAACAAGTATCCATCGCAGGGGTCTCGCTATCATTCTAATCCTCCTTGAAGAGAGCCAACATGTAGGGTGTCTTGAAATTAGCACGAGGTATTTTATATTCTGCCTCCTCGCTACATGTACCTAGGTAGGTAGCCAGCTCTCTCTCTCTCTCCCTCCACCTCGTCACTCACTCATTCATGTCACTCATGTCACTCAACTCAATTCATTCACCAACTCAATACATACCTAGGTACGTTCTACTCAACAATTCTTCCTCGATTCGATCGATACAATTGTATAGGTATATATACAATACACACGACAGTGACAGTGAGAGGCACAGCTAACTACATGTATGTACATGTAGGTAGGTATGGTAGTAGTTCTTTGCTGCATCCGACAAGACAAACCAGTAAAGCGAAGCGAAGTAATAATCGGGTGAGGGTTAGGGGGGCTATACGCATACGCATACCTGGAGTTTTCTCTTTCGTTCCCTTTCTCTTGCATTCCTCCTTCATTCTTTCTCTGCTTCTTCCTCTTCAATCCTCTCCGCACAGCGAATGTCCAAAGAGAGAGAGAGAGAGGATGAAAAAGAATGATTATAAAACCCTTCTTTTTCATCCTCTCGACCTTTTCAACACTCATCATGAAACATTCCTTCCCCTCGCCGCCAATCTCGCTCGTGCCAACTCGAGTGCTTTCAGACGTTTGATATTATTGTTACTGTTATTGTTATTACTACTATTCTCGCCAGAAACGACTGGAACAGGAGGAATCTGGCCATGAGACATTGCACCCCACGCTGCCGAGGGTTTCTCTGCTCCACCATTACCATCTTTGGATTTCGGTCGAATATTCTCTTTCGTGTTGTTGTTGTTGTTGTTGTTGCGACTTCCCACTGCTGCTCGTTGCTGGCGTTCCTTCTTCGCGGCAGATCTCTCTACCGTGGGAGACGAAGGAGGCTGAGTATGATCCATTGTTACATCGGGGTGGAAAGGGCTGGAAGGGAGAGAGATGGAAAGTTCGTCGGGGTGGATGAGTGGTGGTTCTGCGGACTGCAAGGGGGAGTCTTGTCGTTTGTCTCGAGTGGTAGGTGATGCACGGGGTTGGAGTCCCATTGATATGGCCAACGAGAGAGCATGTTCCTTTGGCATATCGCTGCTATTGATGCTGAGTGTCTGTAATGGGGTTGCGCCTGTGCCGCTGGTGACGGCGCGACTGTCTCTTGAAGATGGACGTGCTGGGTCGGGCTTGGCGGGTTCCAACGTGGAGGTGGAGTGCTTGGAATGCAGATCACGCAGTCTGCGCCTTGGCTTTGCACGCTCTGTTTGCTCTGTTGCCGACTGTAGTCCTTGATCACGCTGGCGTTCGCTTCCACTCATTGCTCCATTCACTGAAGTTGAAGCACCCTTCCAGGGTTTGACTTCCGACTCAGTCTTGCTGAGAACAGCTGCACTCGTACCCGTCTCAGCAGGTCGCCTGTAGCCACTGGTACCAAGACCGCGCTTGATTTGCTCCAGTTCATCTTTGGCCATCTGCTCCGCAGCTTTGCTCTTCCTCAGCAAATTCTGAAGCTCCTTCAATTGAGTCTCGAGATCTTCAGTCCGTCTTTGCAGCTTGTCGGCCTTCTTTTTCTCCTGCCTCAGCTCATCTGTCAAGTCCAAGCATTCATCGTCCTTGTCCCGTGCGTAATTCTTTGCGAGCTTCTGCTTGGCAACGAGCTTCTTAACCTCGGCAGTAGTTCTCTCGCGATACATGTCGTACTCTCTTTTCCAGTACTTTCCCGAGTCGGACACTGGATCAGCCAAGTCTAGTGTCGCATCCGGATCATCCTGCACCTTCTCTGGTCTTCCCAGCCGGACTTTGCGCCTCGTGGAGCTCTCGTCCCGCGCCTGCTCCAATGCTTCAGTGAGCTTTGTGCTGCGACCTCCCATCTTCTGCGTAGACTCTTCCACGTATTCTCCGCTTGCTGTAGACTTGGTCCATGGACTGGGGAACTTTCCAGGACAATCCTCGGGCAGCCCCGTCTTTGTAGGCCGCTTCTCCTCATTGTCGACCACGTTGTCGGGGAACGTGACAGTCTTTCTCTTGCCTCCTGCAGTGCCTGGAGTCATCAAAATTCCCTTGGTAGGAGAAGCGGGAGGCTCCAGGGCGACTGCCTCGCCGAGTCTGCCCATTGTCGTCGCATCGTTGGTGCTTCTCGGTCGCGTCATTCGCGGACGCGATGCTTGCGGGGATCGTCCATTCTCGGTGTGGGAATGGCGTCGTGGGGCCTTGGGTTTCTCGGTTTGGGGCGTGCCATAGACCAAGTGCTTCAAGGCGCGTACAGGGAACAAATGAGCTGGTGTTTCTGGTGGATCTATACAGGCGGTGGTGTCTGGATCCTCGTTGTTGTTCTCATGAGGCTTCCCCGCGAGCCAATGCAACATGGCCGCGATGCTAGGTACTACGAGGATGATGTTCGATAGTGGCAGTGGCAACTCTCGCTGGGAGGGTGGAAGTAGTCTAGAGGTAGTAGGTTGTTGAGTGGAGCCGACCGGTTGTGGACCTTGTGGTTGTCTAGGCGCGCGCAAACCTTCTTTATTGACGTGTGTAAACACACGATAAGGCTGATAAGACCCTTGGCGTAGGGGTACCTCCTAGCTCATTGATGCACAGTCTGTACTACATGTACCTCCTAGTACTGTACTACTGTAGTCGTGATATGACTTTCACTGTCTGTCGACAATGTCCGTTTCGCAGTCGTGAGCTGATCCAAGCCTCAGGTACAACAACAACAACAACAACAACAACAACAACAACAACAAGGCGCGCGTGCGTGCGTGCGTGCATAGCAACCACAGTACCACACCAACAGTGGGCATGTGTATACTGTATATACATCTCTGGTAGGTAATGTAATGTTCTCAGCCACTTCTGTATAGTCCTACAGAGCTCACCAACGCGTAGGAGCGAGCCTTCAAACGCGGTAGAAACGCTCCACACCTAGTAGAGTCCTATACTACGCGCTTATTCGTCCGGACCTGTCTCCTCTTAGCGTGTCCTTGGGCAACTTTATTTACGCGACGTGCAGCGATTAAGGTTCACGGCTGCAGGTTGCGCGTAACTATGTGAATGTGTGTGATTCTTGTGTGAATATATCCTTCTCGCAACTTCGACCACGTCCATCATAACAATGACTCAGCCCAGCACTTGAGTCACCGCTGCGGAAAACCCACAAAACCAAAATTGCTGCCGACTCTGTTCAAATACCACAAACACCACAGCTACCACAACCACCTGTTTCAGCTGCCATGGCGCCGCCGAAACCAAGCAAGAAAACCCCTGCTGTCGCCACGACCGCCCCCGCTGTCAAAGAAGCATCGCTTGACTATGAAGAAATGCAAGAAAATGAACTCAGCGTCCTGTCCTCCATTTTTGGAGATGACTTTCAAGACGTTGTGACACAAGGAGCGTGGAAGAAGACGACTGATCGCAGTTTCAGACTGACGGTGAGATCGGTCGATCGCGAGCTCTTTGTCGTGCTGTCCGTTCGCTTCACCGCGACGTATCCAAAGACGCTGCCGATCATAGAAGTCATCAGTGGTCTCGACGACCTACATGCAAGAACTGTCACTCGCATCAGAAACATCCTGGACAAGACGCCCACGCAACTGCTCGGCGAATCCATGATTTGGTCCATCGCAGATGACATCAAAGATGCCCTCGAGGACGCCACACAAGCGCGCAAGCAGAACACTCTTCCTAGCCTTGACGAGGAGCGCCTCAACGCAGAGGAAGCGGCTGCGCAACTGGCCAAGCAAGCTGCCGAAGCAGATGCACTCATGCAGTCCAAAATCGAAGCAGAAGAGCGACGCGAGTTGGACCGGCAGGTGAAGGAGGAGGCCCTACGGCTGGAAAGGAGAACGTCGCGCAAATCCATCACTCAGCCACAAGAGCTCCCACCTCCTGTACCAGAAATCCTGTCCTTTGGGCACACTGCTCGAGTCCGAGTTCAGGGCACATTGCGACACTTTACTCAAGTCTCCATCTTCGGAGCACTCTCCCACAGCTTGAGTAAAGAGACCGTCTTGCTGGGTAGACCACTTGCAACGGTTCCTGGAGGCGATGTGCCTGTCGTTACAGTGACGCGCAGAAAAGTCAAGAAGCCAAAATCTGTTGCTTGGGAACTCGAACAGCTTATGGCCGACATCACACAGTTGAACCATGCTAACCTGCTCAATGTCCTAGCATCACGCGTCACCATCACCAGCGAAGCCGAGTTCGACTTTTTGATGTGTTGCGAGTATGCTGAGCGAGGTGAGTCAAGATCCCTGTTTCTGTTTTCAAGCAATAAGCTAATGCTTCAAAGGACCTATGTATGACTTATTGTCTGTCTGTGATCATCTTCCGCAACCAAAAGCCCAACAATTCACCAGAGAGTTGCTGGAGGGCCTTGAATATCTTCATGGAAGCGGTATCGTACACGGTTATCTCAACCTTCGGAGCATCTACCTTACCAGCGGCCCAAACCCGTCCCCGAAGCTTGCATGCTTCGGGTACTTGGAATTGATTGGCGTGGAGGATGATACGCTACCAACCAAATGGCGAGCACCTGCCGACATTCTCAAGAGCAAAGCCGCTGACATCTGGCAACTTGGAGCAGTTGTCGCTCAGATGTTCTTTGGCGTCGCCACACCGGACGAATATGATTCCCCAAAGCTCTTGCGCGCGAGACCGGACATTTCTGACGCAATGCTAGTGTTCCTGGACAAAGTCTTCGCAGCGAAGAAGAGTGGCAATTGTTTCGACCTACTGAGATCGGAATTGCTGCGTACTGATGAACCAGTGTTGCGGACAAACCTTGGGTCGCGATTAGAAAACCAGTCGACGACTCCTCGTCCTCGTTCCAGACACAATTCGTCAAACATTCAGGAGCCAACAGGCTCTTCGCACTATCAAAAAGCCTTTCGCGAGATTCGCCAATTGGGTAAGGGTGGCTTTGGCGAAGTCTCAGAAGTCGTGGCCAAGACTGATGGCAGTCGCTACGCAGTAAAGAAAATCCGAGTGCGAGGTTCCCAATTGGACGACGCTCTTCGCGAGACGAGTTTGATTTCCAGGGTCAATCACCCGTACGTTGTTCAATACAAGACTTCCTGGGTGGGAGAAGGCGAGCAGTCTAGCGCAGTGGTAAGCATGACCCCTTCGGATTGTATCACCCCAATTCTATTTCTAATCTATTCTTAGGATGACTCGGATTCAAACTCGGGCTCCTATTCCGACGACGAGGATGAAAGTGAGAGTGGGATGCTATACTCTGCTAGTCACGCTGTTGCTGCTGCTGGGCTCGATTACATTAGTAATGATCATGCCCATCTCGATTCTCCAGACGAGGACGAAGCCGACCAAGACGACGAAGACGACTCTTTCGACCCTTTCGACCGTGATGGCACATACGAAGATGGCACTGAAGAGGAAGAGACTGGTACCTGCGAGGATTCCACCATTTCAGAGAGCACATCAGAGAGTAGCAAGTCGGCACGGAGAAAGTCACTCTCAAGCTCGAGCCGTCCTCGCCGAACCCTATACATCCAGATGGAGCTATGCAACCAGCAAACACTGGGCTCTCTCATTGATGAAGGGATATCAGAGGACCACTCATGGAGGCTGATTCGACAAATCACCGACGGTCTGGCCGCTATTCATGTCGTCGGCATCATACATCGCGACTTGAAACCGCAGAACATCTTCATTGATCGCAGCGGTAACCCCAAAATTGGCGACTTTGGCCTGGCAACGATCATAAACTTCCAGAATCCTGACGCTGAGACTGATTCATCCTCCACGAACAAATCCATCGGCACTGCATTGTACATGGCACCGGAGTTGCGCACTGGAAGCACTGTACAGCAAAGCAGCAAAGTCGACATGTACTCGCTGGGCATCATATTCTTTGAGATGTGTAACAAGTTTGGCACCAAAATGGAGCGCATTACCGAAATACAGCAGGTACGACAGAAGGATCACGCCCTGCCAGATATCTTCCTGCCGGACAGCGAGAAGGCAAAGCAAGGTAACATCATCAAGCGCCTGATTTCGCATACGCCCAGTGAGCGGCCCAGCAGTGCCGACCTACTGCAGGAGTTACCTGTTCAGATTGAAGCTGAGGCTACACGGAAAGTCCTGAGCGAAATGAAGGATCGCGACTCAGCAATCTATCGACAGATGATGACCGATCTGTTCTCTTACAGTGGCAGTGGTGCTCGACACGCCGCCAAAGGATCCCTTTGGGACACACGAGCAGCCAAGATGCCCGAGAAGGCAGTCAACATACGCCTCCGAAATATTGTTCGTGGCACACTGGAAACAATATTCCGCAGACATGGAGCAGAAGAGATTCGACGGGACTTTATCTTCCCATCTGCCGTCAAGAAGCACTATCCGACGAAACCGAACGTGATGCAGCTGATGGATGCCTCAGGAAATCTGCTGCAGCTTCCTTACGACCTCATTCTCCCATACGCCCGTCAACTCGCTCGCCAAAAGGCGGCGACTAGGTGCACTTTCACTTTCAGCGGTGCCTATCGCAACATGACAGGTCCACCAAAGGCTAGTGTGGAGGCCGACTTCGACATCGTCAACAACAAAGATGATGATGACGACACAGCACTCAACGATGCAGAAGCGATCAAGGTCGTAGATGAGGCGCTGACCGAGCTTCCCCAATTTGTGGCGCAAAAGGCCGTATTCTATCTCAGTCATGGGGTTCTGATCGATGCCATCCTGGATGCATGTCGAGTGCCTCTGGAAAAGCAATTTCCTGTCAAGATGGCTCTCGAACGAGTGGGATATCAGAGCAGCACGAAAGAAATCTGTAAGTGAACTCTGGCGAAGCTCCATTTAACCTTGCAATCAGACTAACGCTCTCACAGCTTCTTGGTCCAGTGTTGACACTGAGCTCCGTAACATGAAGCTCATGGGTACAACAGTGGACGCTCTGAAAGAATACGACTTCAGCTTGCCTCCCGTCAAGGCGTTTGAAAAGCTTTCGAATCTCATGAGCGATGCCAAGCCTCAAGTGAAGACCAGATGCGATACCGCCATTGACGAGCTGCGCCATATCGTGCAGTGCACCAAGCTATTCAAGATCGAGCGAAAGGTGGCCATTTCCCCATTGTCCTGCCACAACGCGAAGTTCTATGCAACTGGTTTGATCTTCACTGCGGCCGTGTCGAACAAGAACGACAAGATTCCATTGGCTTCTGGAGGGCGCTACGACAGTCTGATCGAGCAGCAGAACAAGCCTGATCCGAACCTGAAGCAAGGAGCTGTCGGCATTCAGATTGGTGTCGATCCCATCGTCAAGCTCCTCATCAACTCAGAGATAGGAAAGAAGTCCGACAATCTGAAGGATACCAACCAAGTTCAGCCCCTCGCAAAGCGTTGCGAGGTTCTTCTGGTCACTAATGGTACCGAAAAAGTCCGCGATGTCGCCCTTGGCATCCTCACAAAGCTATGGGCAGTCGACATCAAAGCCGAGCTATCTCGCGGGCACAACTCGTACGAGTCCCAGGAGTACTCACTGATTGCTCACCTCCGTCATGAGACGGCTACCACAGTCGCCTTGACCAACCCTGAGACGGGTCACGGAGGCGAAGTGAATGTTGGATCCGTGGTCAGCCACATCCAGCAGGAACTTCGCGAGGTGAGCAGCAGAACGAGAGTCCCTCTCCTGGGGACCAGCTCGAGCCACTGGGGCGGAGACGATCAAAAGGTAAGTTATAGTTGATGTTGTAGGTTACGTAGTACATATCAACACGTTTCGCACTAGAGCTTAACTCTTGGTGCTCTCTCTCACTTACTTAGATACCTTTGCCTACGTCTTTACGAGACTGGCATTCAACCACGCCACCTCCTGCTATATCAGGCTAACGCATTCACAGGCGGACAATGTCGAGGTTCTGCGGTTGGACCGTGGCGGCAAGAAGGCCAACCGCGACGACATTGTCCATGCCGTCCGTCTCGCCTGGGAGGAGAAGCTGGACGAGCTAAAGGGAGGGCCAATCCTGGCCATTGAGGCCAGGGACCGGGTCCTCGAGCTCGTCGCGGCAGCCAAGCTTAGCGACGCTGAGACGTGGCGCCAGGCCACCCAAAGGTAAGTCCCTCCTCTCTGAAAATAAACTATACACCATGCTGTCGAGTCCACGTCCACCTTACGGCACTATATCTCGAGACATCAGAGCTAACATAGAGATATAGTGCCGGTCTGAACGAGCGCGCGTTGATAAGGACGTTACAGGAGAAACTCCTCGCTCTCCGAGAGCAGGGTGCACGCTACGTTGGCGTGCACTCCTGGCTCTCGATGGAGGGCATCCTGTACGACCTGACCGCATAGGGTGGCTTGGTAGCCTAGATGATAGTATGAATGAAAGAAAGAAAGAATGTGTCCGAGTTTTGATTTTCCCTTTCTCTTCTTCTTCTCCTTTCCTCTCTATAAACTATAACGATAGCTATACAACGAACGTCGTTACCAAAACATAAAACTAATATAACCTACTAATAGAGATACCTCGAGATACCTCGACTCCTTAAGTCTTATCTTCTCCTCTCCTCTTCTCTCCTCTCTTCTTCTCTCCTCTCTACAAACTATTAAAGGCTATACTACGGACGTTACTACTAAAATGTTTAAGGAATAGGACCTACTAATAGAGATACCTCGAGATACCTTAACTCCTCGAGTATTTTCTTATTCTTTTTCTTCTCCTTCTCCTTCTTCTCCTAGCCCTATATATTCTGGCGACAATACGCAGTCCGTGCACGATAGTATAACCGAGAACGGAAGAACACCGAAATTCGCGGGCTAAGCCGCGTCAGTCAATATCGTTAGTAACGATCTCAAACAAACAAACAAATAGACAAACAAATAGACAAACAAACAAACAGACAAACAAACAAACAGACAAACAAACAAACAGACAAACAAACAACAAGTAAAGCCTTAGTATAGTCTAAATCCTAAATGCATACCTTAGTATATACCGTATATATACAAATTCTAATATATAGTTACTACTACTACTTAGTATTAGGAATAGTATTAGTGATTAGTAATTAGTAATAGTTTAGTAATTACTATTACTAAAAAAGCTTTATAGTAATACTAAAACTAATTACTATAGTATAGTATAGTATAGTATAACTACTATAATATAATTACTATAATATAATTACTATAATATAATTACTATAATATAATTACTATAATATAATTACTATAATATAATTACTATAATATAATTACTATAATATAATTACTATAATATAATTAATATAATATACTATAGTATAGTATATAGTATTAATTTGATATTAAGGGAAAATAAAA
>JH792577.1:0-76309 GCA_000291705.1 Sphaerulina populicola P02.02b | reverse complement strand
CCCTAAAGGATCGCGCTAATCAGAGCGTACGCTTTCGAGCGATTTTTATACCTATATACCCTATTCCTAATTTGATTGGCCTCTACTCCCCCCTATACCTAACCTACGCTACGCTTCGGAAGGTTTGGAGGTCGTTCCGTACTAATAAAAGGGGTTAGCCGGTTAGTTAGTACAAGCGCTTCTAGTTTAAGTCCCTAGAGAATAGGGTACAGGACGAACTCTTCTTAGTATAGAGAAGTACTTAGTTGAGAGATACGGAGAAACCTAAATAAGACTACTAGAGGCCCTCTAGAGGGCCCTAATCGTCCTATATAGTTATAGACTCAGACAGGACGTAAATAGAACAAACAATATAGACTCTAGCGGGTTACCGGGTAGGAGCGGCCTTGGCTGTTTAAGCTGTAGGGCTAGCCTGCCGGATTCCGGATTTGGTTCCATATCGACCTGCGAACATCCTCGACAGTCTGACAAGAACAACAACAAACAACAACAACAACGAGTAGGTAAGGAGCATGAAGGCGGAACAGGAACCCATTAATCTGCTCCGAGGGTGGCCACACCCAAGTCTGCTCCCTACGGATCTCATACGTCAGGCTGCACACGATGTGCTCTCTGACCCGTCCACTGCGCTGCCAGGACTCTTGTACGGCCCCGACGAAGGCGATCAGCGAGCGCGAGAGGCCATTGCAGCATGGTTCACTACGGTCACAGCCTTCCGTCACCACCGACCGTCGCAACCGATCGATGCCGAGCGCATATGCATTACGGGGGCTGCCTCGCAGAATCTCTCTGTCGCTCTCGGTGTGTACACGGATCCCGAGTACACTCGCAACGTATGGATTGTGACACCCGCGTATATGCTCGTATTCCGTATCTTCGAGGATGCGGGCTTTGGCGCAAAGATGCGAGCGGTACCGGAGGATGAAGAGGGAATCGACATGGAATATCTCCGACACGAGATGGACAAGAGCGAGCGACAAGCGCAAGATCAAGGCAACAGGGCGCCTCGGTTCAAGCCGGGGCGGGAGAGAGCAAAGGTGTATAAGCATGTGATATATTGTGTGCCATCGTTTTCCAATCCATCTTCGAGAAGCATGTCTCTGAGGCGGCGCTACCAGCTGGTTCAGCTCGCGAGGGAATTCGATGCCTTGATCAGCTGTGACGATGTCTACGATTTCTTGCAATGGCCCATCGAGGGAGCATCGTGTGCTGCGTCTGGACGCGAGCAGCACGACTCCTCGCTACAAACCGCGCACCTCGCTCGTGTAGTCGACGTAGATTCAGAGCTCGATGGAGGTGCCATGCGCAATGGTGCAGACGGTTTCGGTAATGTGATGAGCAACGGCACATGGTCTAAACTCGCAGGTCCAGGTCTACGATCTGGGTGGGCAGAAGGGTCTCCGAAGTTTGTCTATGGACTCAGTCAGGCGTATGTTTTCTTTTTCTTTCTTTGGGGGGGCCGCACGTACAACAGCAACAACAACAACAACAAGTATTCTATCCCGCGTTGCTGGGAGAGATGTTCATTATACCGCTAGTTCTAATCTTTTTTTCCCTTCCCACAGTGGTTGTCAACGATCTGGTGGCAGTCCGTCACACCTGACTTCCACGTATCTGGCACGCATGCTACAGACGGGCGCCATCCAGAAGCATATCAGCACCGTTCTATGCCCAGCATATGCCCAACGATACAGGATTCTCATGGTGGCCGTCAAGCAGCATCTCCAACCTCTGGGCTTCACCGCACCGCAGCCGAATCGTGACGTGGTAGGCGGATATTTTGTTTGGCTCGGACTACCAGCCGGACTAAAGGGAACAGAACTGGCAATCAGACTTCAGCAGGACCAGAACCTGATCGTTGCGCCGGGCAAGATGTTCGAGGTTCCCGGCGATGAGTCGGCAGTCCCTTGTGATGATAGTATCCGACTCTGTTTTGCCTGGGAAGATGAAGAGAAATTGACGAGAGGTGTGCGCCGCATTGCGAGCGCTGCGTCGATGATGCTCCAGGCACGGCAACACGATCATAGCGAGGATTTCGTGGTGGTCGACAAAGACACTACTGCGCCTTGTCTGAGTGGGTATTGATCGCCCACCGCATATGCATCATCTTGACAGCGATTCGAATCAAGGACGACACTATTGGAAAAAGTGAGGTGAGTATCTGTCATCATCGTAGATTGGTATACTGCATAATTGGAACGTAGCAAAGCATCAGACATGCCAACTCCCATAGGTATCGCGCAAAGCAATTACAACGCACTCGACGTCAGACCACACTTCAAAAGACTCATTACATCTGATTAGCGTCCCGCCAGGTGTGCCACGAAGCTGAGCGCCTGGCCTGTCGTAACCTCTCTTGCTCCTCGATGGCTTTCCACGTATTCTCTCGGTTCTCCCGTCGTTGCTTTTCTTCCTCGAGGTCCTTCTAAGACGTCAAGACAGCGGGTTCCGTCGTGGTTGCGGTCGTGGTCTGAGCAGTAGGTATCGCCGGGGGGTATGGTGGTTGCTCAGAAGAAGAAGATGTGGCGGATGCGAGGCTCGCCTGCTGATGCTGCTGCTGCTCCTGCTGCTGCAGCTCCTCCTCCTGGGCTGTTTCCATGGCCTCGACACGCTGTGCATCGCTAGTGTGCTGCTCCGTGCGGTCGGGAATAGAGTGTGTGGCCATGGCGTTTGTGCCCAGGCTGCCGGCGGATGATGGAATGGGCTCCACGGACGACTGCCACGCTCTCAGTGAAGTTTCAGCATCATTGAGGATATCTCGGCCAGTCTCGGCGTGGAGGTAAGCGGGTCGGTCCTCGCCTGGCACCGTCGGCGTGTCGTCCAGGAGGCTGACCAGGCGGCGAGCCTGCTGTGCGAGCAAGATCTGCTTCTCGGCACGTTCAATAATGGCAGCAGTGTGAACATCGTAGGCCTCCTTGAACTTCTGGCGGGTCACATTGGTGAGCTGAGCATCTGCCACCAAGCTCTGGGCCTCGGCGCGGACCAGTTCCTGCTCCAGAGTGACGAGCTTGGTCGACTCGGGCTCCTTGTACTTGAGCTTTTGGATTTCGTCTTGGATCTAGAGAGAGAGAGAGGAAGCGAGTGCGAGTGCGTGCGTGCGTCAGTTCATGTAGCCGGCCATGGTCATATTCCCGACATCTCCCACCGCGTGAGCCCTACCTTCTGCTTATGAGTCCTGGTGGGAGCCACGCTGGCCTCCGTGTTCCTAATCTGCTTCAGGACGCCTCTGCTGTCCTCCAAGTTCTGAGCATACAGATCTTCCTGCTCGGCAATCTCGGCCAGCAAGACACCGAGCTTGTCGCTAATGTCGCTCACGGCGTCGTCCTCGGTGCTCTCACCCCATTCACTCAGCTGGGATGCGATGCTCTGCGACTCCTTTCCGGCCTGCTCAAAGGCACCGATAGCGTGGTTTTGCGTTTTGATCAAGAGACGAAGCTTCTTGGAGAGTTCGGGACCTCCGCCTGCCACATTACGCAGGGACGACATGGCGAAACGGTGCTTGATGCCCCCCGAGTCATGGCCCTTGTGGCGGAGCGAGCCTTTGCGACCAATGTTCCTGTGGTTGGTGAGCACGACAGACATTCAGCAATCGCCATTCAGTAGGGGAGGGGGGGGGAGAGGAGGGCTATTCACGTACATGTTGGGCAATAGTTGGGGGGTGGTATGTGTAGAAAGGAGGTAGTTGAAGTAAAGTAAGTGCAAGTGGAATGGGATACTAGGCGGTACATGTATACACTAATATACCTAGACAGAGTGTACGGGCATGTGATACATGGAAGAGCAATGACGTCGTTTGTGACGCGCGGTGTCGGTGAGGTAAGTTTAACAACAAAGAAACGCCCGCCATATCACGTGACTGTTCTCTCATCGCTCATATGTCCTGCTCGTCTTGCTGTACACGACGCGCTCACCGCTCCGACGAGGCAGATATTGTGGTCCATGACTGTGGTGGCTGTGATAACTGCTCCTGCTCACTCTCTCCACCGGAACCACGCTCGTTCTTCTGTACACTGATCCTCCTCCGTGGTAGTTGCTCACGGGCCGAGGAGGCATGTCTCGCACGCGGACCACCGTCTGTCGTTTCGGCGTCACGAGACACATGATGCTGGGGCGAATGTTGTTGTTGTTGTTTGTTTGTTGTTGTTTGTTTGTTGTTGTTGTTGTTGTTGTTGTTGTTGTTGTTTGTTGTTGTTGTTGTTGTTGTTGTTGTTGTTGTTGTTGTTGTTGTTGTTGTTGAAAGGATAGGAGGCGCTGTAGCAGCAGCAGAGGGAGGCAGTCTGTTGCAGCAGCAGCGTGAGATGGGAATGTAGCTATGTATGTAGTAGTACCTACTGTACTTCATAAATACCTACCTCCTACATTAAGAGCCAAGGTACAGTACAGTATCGTAGGTATCCTCGTTCAGCCGTAACACGCCACCCGACCATGTACGCACCAATTCTCGCACTATGCGTGTCATCAGGTACCTCTGTAACTCATGGTCTTGTATTAGCCACCCGTACATCTATAATTAACCCACTGTGGTGACGTACGAGTCGGTAGGACGGTTAGTAACCTGGGAATAATAATCATAATATACAAGCTAGACAACCTATCATCATTCTGTATATTGTCTTCGTACCTATGAGGCTATTACCTCCTAACAAGTTCCGTTTCTCCCTCCCATTAATGCTCATGTCCATTTCATCACAGTCCAGAACTCCCAGGCCCATCACTCATCAGACTACGAGTGCTCTGTCTGCTCCTAATGGGCCCATCAATCTCCATAGCTCCACTCATCACCCTCACAATCTTCTTGTCCCTGCCCCCGTCCTTGTGCACGAGTACCTGCGCCGGGCACACCACAATCTCATCATCTCCCTCTCCCACATCGTCGCCCTTCTTGACCACTAACGGGAACAGTACCATCTTCACCACCGCATGTCTCGCCGCAAGCTCCTCATTCGAGCTAAAGAGCCCCGACCGCTCATTCATCAGAGACGCGTTGAAGTAGACCTTGCGCACCAAATCTCCATTGCTATCATACTCGGGCTGCAGTGGAGGCAACATGATGTACTCGGCGCGTTGTGTGCGCATCTCAATGGCAAGATCCACTGCAATGCGAATCACTTTCCGCAGAGAAGTCTGTAGCTGGTCTTGGGAGCCTGCAGGTGGCGGTAACAGCATGCATAACACACCAAATATCTCGTGCGCCACTGCCTCCGTATCTAGAGCACATTGCGCGTCAAATGATGGACGCTTGGAGAGCAGCGTCAGTGTGGTCGCACGCCAATGTGCCACCGCACGAGCCGGTCCCACTTCGGACAGCAGCTTCTCGAGAGCTTTGAGCTTTTGCCGCTGCTCGCGGTCCATTCCGAAAAGGTAGCGTGTAAAGACATATTCCCAGACCATAGTCATGACCACCGACATGAAGACGTCTCGGCGGCGCACGCGATCGCCCAACAGTTTGTCCACGTCGGAGCCATCGAGGACGGCATTGTCCAGTCGAGCCTCGATCTTGTCGTCGTTGAGCTCCGTGGACAGGCGGCACACCCGATTGTCCGACAGTTTGGAGAATCGCAAGACCCATTGCTGCACGTGCTGGCAGAGCTTCTGACACGACCCGTCGAAATAGTCCTCGTCTCTATTGACAAGGAAGTCACTCGACTTGGAAGACTGGATCTGCACTTGTAGAGCCCGGATTTGCTCAGCAGCAAGATCAAGCTGTTCGCGCAGTCTCAGAATCTCTGCGTTTTTGTCCGCCAGCGCAGTCGCGAGTTCCGCTTCCACAATATCGCGCATGCCGGACGTGATTCTGCCGTGCTCGTTTCGCAGCGACTCGAGCTCTCGATGAGTAGCCTGCCAGTTGTTGTGCGCTTCGGCGTGCTCGTCTTGGAGGGTCGCATACCGCCCGTTCGTATCATCGACCAAGTTGCGGTTGGCGTCGGTGAGAGCGTTGCTCAACTCCGTCAGGCGTGCAATTTCGCCCTGTAAGGGCTGCAACATGGCCTTGATCTGATGAATTTCGGCATCCTTTGCTTGCAGCTGGAGGTCACGTGCAGCAAGCGCCTCTTGCAATGGGCCCGCGTCTACACTCTGGGCGGCGTGACTGGCTTCGCGGGCTTCCTGGAGGGCGTGATTCTCGGCGAGTAGATAGTCCAGCCGCGACTCCAGCTCGTTGATATGCATGCTTTGCCGTTTGCGCACGCTCGGTGGACGGGTAGGCGAGACTTGCGACTGCTGCGCGTCGCCATATCCTTGCTGCTGGGAGTCAGTGTCGGCGCGGTGGTGCAGGTGGTTGTGGTGGTGGTGGTGGTGGCGGTGAGGTTCACTTACAAACACATCGTCATTCATGTCTCCTGCGCGCGAGGCGCCGGCGTGTATCAGCTCATCGTGCTCCAGCGGCGGAGTGGGAGGCGCCTCGCCGGCAATGGTGGTGGGAGGAGGTGTGACTCTAGCGCCGACGGCAGAAGCCGTAAGCGAAGCCAAGCCCTGGGAGTGGGCCGGGAGGTCGGACCCACCCGGCGCGCCGGACGCCCCGCGCCGGCTGGCGGCCCGCAGATCGCCGGACAAGCTGATGCGGCGGAGAGAGGGAGTCGAGCTGCGGTTGCTGCTTCTACTGAACGAGCGCAGTTCCTTGTTGGCCTGAGGCAGTTCCTTGTTGGCCTGAGGCGACCGCAACTGGCTCTGGCTCGCACTGCCCGTCGACCGATCGCTGACGACGCTGCCTGAGGCTGGCATGTGCACATGATCCAACCCCCCTTCGTCCGCCCATGATCCGTCGTCTTGTCCCAAACATGGCGACAGTGCCTGCTCTCGCGCACGAATGGCTTGGGGTGTCTCGGTGCGTCGAATGGCCTTGATATGCTCCGGACCACCCACTTCCGCTCGTGCTTTGCTCCGCTTGCGTGACTGATGGCCCTCAGGATGCTCTTCCGCAATGGCATCGAGCGGTGCTCGAGGACTGGTCGGCGACGACACACTAAATCGCTCACCATGTGCTGTCGGGTCCGATCCCGAGACCTGCTGGGCATCCTCCGCCTGCGGCCTTGCTCTCGGACTCGATGCTGGCTGCTCGGGATGCTGAAGCGGCGTCGACGCATCATCTACTGCGAGCAAGTCAGGAGGAGACTGGAACAGATACGACGCACGATTCTTACTTGTGGGCTCCAGTGGCGTATTGGCACTGGGTATGCGTCGATGCCCGGCCGTTGCGAGTGGTGCCTCGTTGTGCTCTCCCGTCCTCTGCTTCGGCGTGTGCAAATTCCATTCAGGACTCGTCGGTGTAGACACCCGAAGTGGCTCGAGTGAACGTCGTTCGCGCAGACTCTCACGCGAAGAGCTGGTCCGCATCATCTCCGGTATCTCGTCCTTGGATCCGTCTGTCGGCTGAGAGGAGCGTTGGATCTGTTCAGGCACATGCTGCTGCATCACCTCCGATGTGTGTACCGGACCGAGCTTCCCAGAGTCGGCACTGACTCTCCTGATCTGTTTGTCATCCTTCTCCTTTGCACTACCGGTTGGCACGCGACGTTTCACGCGCTCAAGGCTGGGAAAGACGGATTGTACAACGCTCTGGGCGCCACTTCGGCTCGTGGAGCTCTCGGCTGCTTTCGAATCATCCTTGACGGCATCGGACTGCTGTTCTGAGGACGCTTCCGTCGGATTCCTGTTCATGAGCGCGCCCTCTGCTTCGAACACGAGTGCAGATGGTCCAGTATCGTCTACCGCACTACCTTCAGTATTTTGACCAAGTCCGGCAGATTTGGCGGCAGCTTTGAGCTTCTTCTGCTGGCGCTTGTTTTTCTTGTACGCCTTATAAGCTTGGTCCATCGCGTCAACATCCATCTCATCCTGCACCAACCAGCCATGCTCGGTACTTTCGGCTGTGATTGGTGGTGGTGCGAGGTCAGCGTCCATAAGCGGCATGCCTCCTGCAGTCAATTGACGGTCTAGTGAATCTGCAGCGATTGCATCTGCCACCTCTTTCATGCCCTCCACCGGTTTCGGCCCGTCCGACACTTTCCTGACGCTGTCGTCACTGTCCAGTACTGCACTCTTGCCCTTCTTGTTCTTTTTGCGCTTGCTTGTGGTGAATGTAGCTTCGGGATCGTTCTCCACGTCACCCGAAAGCCGCTGGTCGCTGGCGGCCATAGCCTTGTCGAGAAGCATGACATCGAACCCTGTGCTCTCGAGCGTCTTATTCACAATGTCGTCCAAATCACTTCGTGGCTTCTGCTGTCCGGAGGTCTTATCCTCCTGCTCGGCCGAAAGACTGTCGGTCGCCTTCTGGGCCTTGTTGCTCTTGTTCTTCTTCCTCTTGCTGATTGACGGCACAAAAGCATCCTCTTCTTGTGGGTCAGCCTCGGCAATGCCAGTCGGCGAGGCTCTTCGCTGGAAACCAGGATCTTCAATAACCATGTTCGGATTGAAGCCACTATCCGCGAGTCCAGCAGCAACAGTGGCCGTGAAATCGATATCCGATCCGGGCGACGCACGAGGCGAATGTGCAGTCTCGTAGTGTTGCCCATCGTCCAAGTGTTCCGCTTCCTGTTGGTGAGCTGGGACTTCATGTGGTAGGACATCCGGCAGCGGCTGATCAACTGCGGTTGTGGACTGAGCATCCATAGCAGTCGTCTCGTCGACCTGACCAACAGCAACGGAAATTTGGTCAGGCACGGGTTGCGCGAGCTCTGGAGGGTCGACTGCTGACGCAGACGTGAGTGCACCACTCTTCCTAGCTTTCTTCTTATCTTTCTTCGACTTTTTCGTCGAGGATGCCGTCCACTCGTCAGTCTCGGGTCTAGACTCTGGCTGGACGTCTTTGACGCCGAGAATACTCGAAGCAATAGCCGTGGCTGCAGCCGCGGCGCCGCCAACAATGGTAGCATCAACACCGTCATGAGTGCTGTCGTCAGCTTCTGGCATAGCTTCACTGCGGTCGTCAATCTCCTCGTGAGGACCCGCGACTGACAGATCAACCTTCGGATCTCTCTCTTGAGATTCAACGCCAGCGCGTAAGTCTGCCGCTAGGTCATGCTGGCCCTCAGGCTGCCGCGTTTCTGTAGCCCGTTCCTCTTCTCGACTTGGGCTCTGCTCAGTCGGATGGTCATTTTGCTCAGTAGAACTCTCTTGTTGTTCGAGCTTACTTTCATCTGGATCATGCACATGAGCACTGTGATCGATCACCCCCAAATGGTCTCCTACGGGCACAGCTGGTTCTGGAGGGACTTCCGCGTCTATAACAGGTACAGGCTGCTCAATCTCAGGCTCAGGCTCAGGCTCAGGCTCAGGCTCAGGCTCAGGCTCAGGCTCAGAGGCACGCTTGGCCTTTTTCGCCTTTTTCCCCTTCTTAACGCTCCGCGCAGCAGGAGTGTCCTCTTCAGCAGGTTGTGCTTCAGAGGTGCTTGCATCGTGGTCCGGCCGCGAGTACTGGGATTCGGCGTGATGCTGCTTGTCGAGAGGTGAGACAGTTGCTTGTAGTTTCTTTCCCTTCTTCGCCTTCTTGGTTTTGATCGGTAGCGACCAGGAGTCTTCGGGTTCTGCCTCTTTCGGCTCTTGAGAGGTCGTTGCTGTAGACTGAGGCGCAAGGTCATTCAATGCAGAGATACTCTCGTCCGGGACGGCTGTGTCATCGTTGGCAGCTTGAGCGTCTCGGTAGGTAGATTGTATGCTCTTCTGTTCCATTTCTACCTCTTCGTTGCCACCTTGCTCGGCATGGAGGTCGTTGCTCCCTGGCACAAGCAGGTCTCGCAGGTCTCCTGCCGGAATGAAAGGCATTGCTGTCTGGACTGCAGGAGTTGCAGACGGCGGCGTGACAATAACATCCGCGTCGTCAGGGGCCGTGGACTTGTGAGTATCATTGTCTACAGACCCGGCGATATTTCCAGCTAGCGACATATCTTCGACCGTCGGAGAGTCTGTATCTTCAACGGGACCAGGCGTTGCCTTCGTAACGTCACTTAGTTTGGTATTTTTGTCTTTTTTGCTCTTCTTCTTGTTTGGAAGTGTCAAAGTCTCATCAGCCTCAGGAGCAGGGGAATCCTCCACCAGGGCTTTTTCGGTCGGCAGAGCCGCCTCGCTTGGTACAGTTGCTTCATTCGGTACAGTTGCTTCGTTCGGCAAAGCGTCTTCTTTTGGCAGATCTGCTTCTTCCTGTAGCGAAGATGCTTCTTCCTTTGCCGAAGACGCTTCTTCCTGTAGCGAAGATACTTCTTCCTTTGGCGAAAATGCTTCTTCCTGTAGCAGAGCTACTTCTTCCTGTAGCGAAGATGCTTCTTCCTTTGGCGAAGATGCTTCTTCCTTTGGCAAAGATGCTTCTTCCTTTGGCGAAGATGCTTCTTCCTTTGGCGAAGATGCTTCTTCCTTTGGCGAAGATGCTTCTTCCTGTGGCAGAGCTACTTCTTCCTGTAGCGAAGATGCTTCTTCCTTTGGCGAAGATGCTTCTTCCTTTGGCAAAGATGCTTCTTCCTGTGGCAGAGCTACTTCTTCCTTTGGCGAAGATGCTTCTTCCTTTGGCGAAGATGCTTCTTCCTTTGGCGAAGATGCTTCTTCCTTTGGCGAAGATGCTTCTTCCGTTGGCGGAGATGCTTCTTCCATAGGAGCAATTTCGTTTGCCAAGGCTGCTTCGTCCAATGTAGCTGTTTCTTCTGCCAGTGCTGCTTCGTTCGGTCCAGCAATATCTTCCAACTGTGGCTCGGGTATCACGTGTTCCTTCTTGCCGGCGTCAACTCGTGGTGTTTCGGCCGCTCGTGATGCCTCCAATTCAATTGCAGCCTCCAAAGATTCGGTACGAAGGACAGGCGCAGCTGGTACTTCTTTGGAAAGATCAGATTTGCCCTTCTTGGACTTCTTCTTCTGCTTCTTCGATGTCGGTGGAGTCCACCAGTCATCGCTGCCCTCGGCAGGCTTTGTCGCGGGATCTTTCTCAGCGGTGTTGACATCCGCGGACTCGTGGACACTCGCTGCAAGTTTGGGATCCTCTGCAGCGTCAACAGGAGCCATAGTTTCACCCGGGTTCTGCTCCGCCACCTTCTCAATGACGCTCTCCGCGGTAGTCGACAAGGGTTCATCGCGCAATCCTTCGCGAGACAAATTGTGGCCAGCTTTGCTGATTTCGTCAGAACCGCTTTCTCCTGCAATAGCGGGTCTTTCCAAAGATGGACTCTGGTTATCGATTATACCAGTATCTTCACTTGGCTGTGCAGTGTCGACGATTTCAGGTGGTAGATCAGCGACATTTGGCTGTGGAGTGGTATGATCTGACTTTCTATCTTTCTTCGCCTTCTTCTTCTTGCCGGAGCTTGGAACAGCCCATAGGTCCTCTGCATCATCTGCAGGCTTTACGGGCTCATCAGGCTTAGCTTCACGAGACGCTTCGTTGGTGGATTCTTCAACGCTCACGCGCTGTGGTTCGGCGCCGACTTCTTCTGCTGGCGGCTCCGCCGAAGCGCTCAGGCTAGGCTGCTTGCCTCTCTTACCCTTCTTCTTTTTGGAGGGCGGGGCGCTCAATACGTCGTGCTCTTCAATCAGCGGAACCTCTGGCGTTGTAGTAGCTACATCTTCGGTGCCTGTTTGAACTGTACGCTCGGTTTCGAGCTGGTGCTGGGGTTCCAGTTCCGGCTGTAGCTTCGCCTCGAGCTTCGTGATATCTTCACGGGATGCCTTGCTATCTCGATCGTCGAGATTGTCGGCGTGGCGTGCGTCCGGGCCAAGTTCTTGTGCCACTGGCATGTCCAAAGGATCATGGGCTGTCTCCACGGGTTTGCCATCGTCAGCAGATTCAATCTGCTGCTCTACAACCGAGTCGGAAGAGACATTCTGCTTGGACTTTCTTCCTTTTTCAGCGTTTTCGGTAGCAAGTCTTGGCAGTGACTCGTCGGATATCGGCTTTGCCGTCGTTGTTTCATGCGAAGTCTCCTCCATCGTGTCGGGGACCGTTGAGGTTTCTGCTTCTTGCTCAGTCGTAGTCTCGACCGGTGCATTATCTGCAGCGCGCGACCCAGTGTTGGAGTCTATTTCCCCCTGTATACCTCTATTTCCACTCCCAGAAGACCCAGCGACGCCGTCGGCAGCATCTTCCACATTCGTATTCTCCTCTTCTGTGTGAGGTGTCTCGCCAGTCTGCGTAGTCGAGAGAAGGCCAGTCAGAGCTGTAGCTGCGGCACTACTGACGCCAAGGGCAGATCCGATCAAAGGTTCAGACTCGCCGTCTCGATCTTTGCGATCTGACTCATTATGGACATCGTCAGCGGAGGGCTCCTCGTTGATCGACTGTTTGGCTTTTTTTCCTTTCTTAGATTTCTTCGACAATTTGGAAGGTGGCCAAGAAGAATCGGCGGGCTCTTGCAACTCCTCGACTACACCATGCATGGCATCCGCCGCTCTCTGGTCCGTATTGGAAGCATCCTCCATGAGAGGAATTTCGTTGTCAGCTGGTGCTCCATGTACATCGTTACTCAGCCCAAGCTCATGCTCATCATGCTCATCTGGGAGCGGTATATTTGCAGGTTCTGTGGCAAGATCTTGAGCACTTTCAGACTCATGGCTTGCTGGATCGTATTGTTCGACCTGCTCCATCGGCCCCTCTTCATTGGGATCCTCAATTGTCCGTTGGGTTCGTGTGCCAGGTCCTTTGCCCTTCTTCGCCTTCTTTTTGTCCTTTTTCGACACTGGAACCGTCGCGAAGCTCTCTTGCTCTTCAGGGCTCGACTGCGGTGCCTCGACTGGTGGCGTCAAATCTCCGTTGATATTTGTTAGGTCCTCTCCTGCCAGATCAGGGTCTGCAGTGAGACCCAAAGGCACCTCTAGGCCCCCTGTGGTCTGTTGCATGAATCCTTCTTCGCGTAAAGCATCAGGCACTGACTTTGGCTCCAGCGTTGACTGTTTGGCTTGCTTGCTATGTTTGCTCTTCTTTTTCTTCTTACTGCTGGGTGCGCACGAGAACTCCTCCTCAACATCTGCCGTCGGCTGCTCCTTGGTCTCCTCACTTTGGGAATTGGGTGTTTCTGTCTTGCCATGAGGCAACTCGTGCACCAGATCTGAATGGCCACGATCCGCATCGACACGAAACTCAACTTCGTCTGCCCCTGGAGATGTTGATAGACCTACCCCCGGAGCACTAGCGCCTTCTGAGAGCTCTACCGTAGGCTCGGCCTCGACGGGAGGCAGGCCGGACTGATCTTGGAAGTCTTTACTTTCCTCACTGGGCGGCTTGTCAGACATCTCATTTCCAGAGACGGTATCGATTGCAGGCGCAGATTCGCTGGGCGATGGGTCTGGGACGGCAGACTCGGGTACGCCTCCTTCTGTGACATTTGCACTAGAGCTTGGGGTTGACTCGCTCTTGATGGGGTCTTTCGAGATAGACTTCCTGCCCTTTTTACCCTTTTTTCCGGGTTTTTTGGAGCTCGTCAGTGACCATTCTGCTGCGTCGCGAGGACTAGGTTCGCCAAATGCGTCCAAGTCTTCGGAAGCTCGCTCTGGCTCGAACTCCATGCCGCGGTCTGCCATCACTTCTTCCCGATCGCCCATTTCGTTGGATTGGGAAGTGTTCAGCTCGCCCGTGTCAGAGACTATCCCAAACACATCATCAACGAGATTGTTGTCTTGCACTGTATCTGCTGGGGCATCTTCCATCTTCTCATCGCGAGCCTGGCCGAAATCTTCGGCCGCTGAATTCATTTCCTCCTGCAGCTGCTCGTGACCTTGCTCGATATCTGCGACTGCTTCTGCAGGGCTATGGGCCTGTGGCGATAACTCCTCTGTTGCAGTCGTCCGAGGATCGTCGGTTTGCCCGGCAGTTTCCTCTGCATCGTGCCAAGGCTCTGCAACAGCAGATTCGTCGAAGAAGTCTTCCGCATCGTGAAAAGAATTGTCAGGAGTTTCTACGGGGGGTGGCACTTCCTCAGTCAGCGCGCGATCAACCTCGGGGGATGATTCGATGGCAGGCTCGTTCGCGACTGTCGAGGTGGCCACATCGGCTGCAGGAGTGTCTCGCTCGACTTCACGCTCGCTTTCCACTTGTCGAGACTGCGCCTTTTGCTTCCTTTTGTCCTTTTTGCTCTGCTTGCGAGATAGTGTTGGCTTCTCGTCATCAGCTTCATCAGGCCCGTTGACGAGTGAAGAAGTGCCTTCTGCTGGTACGGCCTCAATGCGGGGCGAGTGATGGTCTGGTCTAGATTCTGGTGTGACAGGTTGCCACTCATTCTCATCAAGAGCTTGCTTCATTCGCTTGTCTTTCTTCGCTTTCTTCGCCTTCTTCGATGTACTTGGCATCTCAAATGCGCCATCGGCTTGCGGTTGCTCTACGTCAACATCAGGGGACTTTTCGCGCGTCGAAGTGGTCTCATCGCGAACTGTGACATGCTCATTTGCAGGCAATGTACCGTGGTCCGCAGGCATGCTCTCCGGACTGCCCGACTCGTCGTTGACTGTTGGCGGTAGATTCGACGTCTGCGGCTCACTGGAGTCGAACTCTCGCTGCCCTGGCTTATCCTTCTCCGCGGTCTTCGGTGTAGTTGGCATTGCATGCGGCTGCTCCATATCAGCATCTGTAGGGACTACATCATGGGCTGGAGGAGTCTCTTCGTCGACCACGATAGGCTGGGTGGCAGGCAATGCATCATGATCTGCAGCCGTGGTCTCTGAACCGGCTGGCTTATCGATGTGTTCTGGTGGTGAAGTCGATGTCGCGGGCTCACTCCGATCGAGAACTGGCTCTTCTCGATCCTCTTTGTTGGCAGGCTTCGACGACGCCGGGCCCGTCCAAAGATCATCAGCGTCTGCTTTTGCCTCATCCTCAGCGGTGGCGGTCATGACTGCGGCTTCCTTATCCGTGTTTTCTTCGGTAGAGTGTCCATCTCTTGGCTTGTCCATCTCATCAGTCACGGTAGATGGCGGGGACTCTGAGGGTCGAGCTGCCCACGAGTTTGTCTGTTTCTTCTTCTTCTTATCCTTTTTGGATTGCTTCTTGAGTACCGCGGAGGTGGAGCTCTCCCCCTCTTGCTGAGACTTAGCCTGTTCCATCTGCACGACATCGCCGTCGTTCTCGTGCTCCATCGCAGGTGCTGGTGAGGGTTCAATGAAGCTGCTGGCGACCTCATCTTGATATGCAATGACATCCTCCATTGGTGTGTTTTCAGTTTCATCTTGACCGGATTGAACTTCAGAGTGCCGAGAATCATCTGGCGCATCCCAGGATAAAAGCTTCGATTTCTTCCTATCTCGCTTGCTCTGTTTCTTGGGTACAGCAGGGGCGACATCATCAGCAGGTGTAGACTCTGCGACAGCTTCAGCGGCGAGGTCTGGTGGCGCGACTTCTACAATAGCTTGCTGTTCTGAGATCGGCTCCGTCAGATCAGGAGAAGCGGGAGACGAGATGCCTTTAATATCTTCCATCAACTCCAAATCATTCTTCAATGGCATAATAGATCTCTCAGACTCGGGAGCGGGTACGGTGTCATCCACCCAAGATATTCCCTTCTTTTTCCTCTCTTTTCTATTCTTTTTGATGGATGTGGTAGCAACTGAGTCATCGGCAGTCTCTGGTTCAAGAATTGGCGCAGACGCCTGACGGTCGACAGCGTCCATTGATGCTGGGAGTGAGGCGTTGTCAGCAGGCTCAGCTGCAAGGGTTTGCTTCGTATCATCACTTCCCTGAGGGAGGTCATCAAAAGGGACCTGTTGCTCAGACGCATCTGCGGGTGGTATTTCGACTTCTGGTTCAGACCACACAGATAACCTCTTCTTCCGATCTTTCTTGGCTTTCTTTTGGGAAGACGTGGAGGCGGCCCAATCGTCAGCGTCGGGCTCCACAACGGGAGCTTCCCTGTGATGGTCGTGAAGTGATTCTATGGATTCGGCAGCCTCCTCGATCGGCTTGGCCTCAACTACTTCAGGAGAAAGCTTTTCGCTCGAACCTTGGTTGTCCAGCTGAGGCGAACTCTGCTTGCTCCTCTTGTTCTTTTTCTCTTTCTTGGATCTCTTGTTCGCCGAGACTGGCTCCTCGCCCACAGCCGTGCTGGCGACCTGAGACGCGTCTACAGATTGCGCGTCGACGGCCATATCAGCTGGGTCATCGGTGGTGTCCAGAGAGACTGCCGGCGCGGCCTTCTCCACGTTCTGCATGGAGTCACGAAACGCATCAGCCTGCGAGATGCTCCATGCAGTAGCAGCACTACCAGCCACAGCAGCAAATTCCGACAGACCAAAATCGACATGAGGTGCGGAGGCACTGACTTCCACATCTCGGTCGACGGAAGCTTCCCTTGAGAAGGGCTTCTCAGCACTAGTCACTCCGACCTGCGTTCGCTGCTCATCCTCGAAGGTCGAGGATGTTTTGGCCTTCTTCTTATCCTTCTTCTTATCCTTCTTCGATTGTTTGCGTGTAAGCTGTTGTATAGGTTCCACCTCGACTGGTGCCACAGGTTCGACTTGCACGCTGAGCTGCTCCAGCGCAGGCGAGGCAGAATCGGCTTCGAATGGGAGAAACTTGCATGCAGTCGAAGGCCGATCGTCATCGTCCCTTGGAACATCGCCAATGGTCTCTGGAGGAGTGTATACGGGCATCGAATGCGCAGCTGCGGAAGCTAGATAGCCGATCTCTACGGTCTGTGTCGGTTTCTCCGGGAGGATCTCCGCGACGTTTTCCTTCGGGGGTGAAGGCTCAGTCAGATCCAACGAGGGGAGCAGTGCGTGCGTGTGTGAAGCCATTGAGGAGAAATGTACGCCCTTATCCTCCGGATAACCGTAAATATTCTCAGGATGGCGCTCAGATTGTGCCTGCCCAGTTTTGATGTTTTGATCCGCAGCTTGCGCTCCAGCATCTTCCTCTGGCTGTGTTAGAGGCAGATTTGCCTCTGCAGAAGCCTTGTCCACCCCCATCTGCTGTATCTTGCCTTTCTTGCCCTTTTTCTTCGACTTCTTCGAAGAACTAACAAACTCGAGTGCCTCTTCTGCAAATTGTCGTGGCGGTTCGGCATTGTGGAGAGCATGTTCATGCTGAGCGGGCTCAGGCGCTGGCACATAAGGCAGCGGATAGCTGTGGGCAGCGGCAGATGGTAGAGGCCCATGCAACAAAGGTTCGTTGGGTCGCTCGGGAGAGGGAGAGCGATCTTTGACCTTGCGCGCACTGTACACAGCAGCGGTGCCGAGCATGGCAGCCGCAGCCAAAGCCTTTGCTTTCGAAGGTGACTTGGAGCGACTTCGTAAATCGGCGGCTAACCCAGCGCGGTCTCTGTCAACGGCCGAGTGGCCAGCACCTTGCTGCTCATGCATCTTTTCATCCCTGGCAAAGTCCTCCCAGGTGTAGAATTGGGGCACTTGCCTCTCCTTTTTCTCTCCAACAGAAGTCGGGAGTGACCAAGGTATGGCAGTCTGGGGCCACTCGCTGGCCTTCGGAGTAGTCTGCTGCGAGTCCAGAATGTCGCCATCACCGCGATAGCTGTTTGCACCAATCGTGTCCAATGTCAGACTTCGGCTCCGGCTTCGTTGAGGAGAGTTCGCGGCACTAAGTTCCTCCTTCGCAGACTCATACTCGTCGCTTCCATGCGCACTTGAAGCTCTACTTGAAGGCTTACTGGACGGTAAACTTGGCAAAGTATCTTCCACTTTTGGCGTTGGGCGACTTCGCTCGACCAGGTACAGTGGCATAATGCCTGGCGTAAGTTCTGATGACAGTGATCGACGGTGTCTTCCTTTGCCAAAGACAGGTGTAGCAGGTGAAGCTACTAGTGCTGATCCTGACGGTGTTGCCATGGTAGGTGAGCTGAAACTCTTCGTCCTCTCCTGGACGCCAGACGTGGTGGGCGCATGGCCTGGCAATCTCAATGGTATGGTGGTGGACGACCCTGGTCTCCCTATACTGACAGGCCTAGGCGGTTTCTCGAGCACTGGCGCGGGACTATGCGGCAAGTCCTCCTCAGGCTCGACGGCTCTGTTGATCTCGAACGCCTCGACGACGGGCGGTAGCGGGAAGCTATGCGCCGCAACAGATGGCAGTGGCTCATGGAATCCACTGCTTTGTGTAGGGCCGATTCGGCCAGACTCATCCTCGTCATCGTTCTCCTTCTGGAAAGGCCCAGATACATTCTCATATCCAATATCATTCTCACTCTTCCAGGGCGACTTCTTCGGACTTTTCCGCTTCTTCTCCTTCGACAATGCATTTGCAGCAACTCCAGCTGCTACGCCCACAGCAGCAGCACTCACCAACCCGGTTCCAAACCCAGCCTCGAGCGGCCTGCCTTCCATCCGCTCAACAGCTGCGCTCGGCAAGCCCGGGCGACTAACGGGTAGAGGCGGCAGTTCCTCTACCCGACTCCCTAAAAAAGACTGATCTCGTGAATCATATTTGTCCTCGTCAGTTCGTCGTCTATGGTGCTTTGGTCGCTCACTAATGTCGCTTCTGGACTCGCGAGACTCGTGTCTCGCTAAGCTCTCGCCGTCCTCATTCGTTCTACGGCGGCGATGATGTCGAGAGCCAGACTCGCTATGCTTGCCGTCATCGTCGTGTGTACTTCGGCGGCGACGTTCACGGCTGTCCTCTTCTTCTTTGGCATCCGTCGATCGATGGCGACGGCGATGTGATTCCGACTTCACACTACGTGTGTCGTCATCGTCGTCGCCATATTCAGAGTCTCTGTGCTTCTTCTTCCGTCGGCGGCGCTCTTCGTCGTCGTCGTCTTTCTTGCCATCACGAGGAGACTCCTTGCTAAGTGGCAATGCATCGGAGGACTTGCGACTAAACAATGACCCGAATATGCCCTTTTTCTCTTTCTTGACCGAAGGTGATTCTTCTTTCTCGCGGCGTGAACGACTTGATGCGACTGAACGGGTATCGTCATCGTCGTCGGCCTGCCTTGATCGTCGACGGCCGGAGCTGACAGACATCGTGTCGTCGTCTTCATGTCGAGATCGGCGCTTGTGTTTCTTCCTGCCCTCTTCGTCTGCGGGCTCAGATGCCGTAACAGACTGTGTTTCATAGGCGTATTCAGGCTGATCGTAGTTCTCGGCCCCACGTCGAGCCTCGTCTCTTCGCGACTTGCGGCGACTCTCTCGATCAATGTCTGCCGACGATGTAACAGATCTCGAGTCTTCAGGGGACATGTCCCGGGGACTTTCGCTGATGCGTTGGCCAGCTTCATCGTAATCGTCCTTGGAAGACTTCCTGGAGCTTTTGCCCTCATCACTGGTTTTCCGTTCGATGACAGTAATTGGATCGCTCCGGGCAGCTTCACTGTCAGCCTCGCGGTCTCCATTCATGTCATTACTTGTGCCGACGTATTCATCCCAGGCAACTTCTGATCGAAGTGGTGAGCTGACTTGCGGAATATTGTCAAATGCGACGCTGCTTCTCTTGGACTTCTTCTTGCCCTTCTTAGCAGAGGCAGGCTCTGACCACTCGTTCCACGGCTCCGCTTCTGGAAGAGCCGTCGTCTCAGCCGCAGGTACGCTTTCTGACATGTCGTCGTTGCGATCGGAAGCACCCAGAGTGTGTGCGGCCATATCATTGGCAGACTCCCTCCGAGCCTCGTCCACGGAAGGACTATGCTCGGGACTCTCCCAGCCGCCCGGCATGCTGTTGGGTGCATCACGCGGATCATCATACGTCGACTCACCCAGCTTCGACTTCTTCTTTTTCTTCTTTTTGTCTTTCTTGGTCGAGCCGGATGTAGATTCTTCAGTACTCTCATGGAACGCTGATGCAGCAGCCGCGATGCCCCCAGTTGCCAGAATTGTGTCGGTAACGTCAGCAAGACCGGAGGAGGCATTTTTGGCTTCCTTTTCAGACATTCGCTGCTCGCTCTTGCTAGGTTCAGGCGAAGGCGGCTTGGCTGTAATATCGCTGACCACAGTATCGCCGCTCCAAGAAGGCATGCTGACGCCAGAGACAACGCTGGTCATCCGCTCGAGATCATGTTCAAATGGTTTGGGCTTCTTCTGTTTGTCCGTTTTGCTGAGACTGGCAAAGTATTCGTCGGGCTCATTGTCCTCTACCTTCGGCGATTCAACAATTGGGGTTATCGCTTCGCTGTAGGTAGGATCAATTCCAGCTTTCTTAGCAGCCTTTTCTCGCTTCTTTCGCTCCTTTGCTGAGAGACGAGGCTCCCAAGCATCAACTTCGGCCTCAAGCTCGGGAACTGCAGTAACAGGGTCGCTTGAAAAAGTGCTACTGGCATGCTTCGCTTTCTTTCGCTCTTTAGCAGACAGTGGCGGCTCCCAAGCAGATTCTGTGGGCTCTCTGACAGGAGGCGTGGGCTCAGTCTCAAATGGTCCACTGCTGCCCGTCCTCTTCGCCTCCTTTTCTCGCTTCTTTCTTTCCGTGGCTGATTCCGGATGTTCCCAGGTCTGCTCTTCGAGGACGTTCTCGATCTCATTTAAGGAAGTCGAGGGCTCACTGTTGTCAAGTGCGCCATTGCCAGCTCGCTTGGCTTCTTTATCGCGCTTCTTTTTGTCTTTCTTGCTTAGTGGAGGCTGCCAGGCCGAGTCTTCAGGCCCATAACCCTTGCTCGTGTCGCCAGATGTGCCCAGACTGTCATTGGTATTGGTCATCTCCACGCCCGGCAGATGGGCAGGCTCGTCATTGACAAATCCTCCGGGGACATGTGGTAATCTCTCTTCAACAGGCGTGGGCTCCTCGGTTTCACCTTCTACGAACCCACGTACAGGAGGTGCGCCTTCAGTTCCAGGAGACTCAATGGCTCGGAAGCTGGAGAAATCGGAAACAGAATCGAAGAAGGGCTGCTGGTACAGAGAATGCGCCATAAGCCCAGGGGAGATGGCTGCAGGACTGCGGCGAACTTCCTCGACGCCCTCCTCGTGCTCGTAGTCACGCTCATTGTCCTTTCGTGTACGAGAAGATTCGTTCCCTTGGTAGGGCAGTTCACGACCACGCTCAGGAGGCACATCTTGGAAAGTGGCTCTTTGATCCTTGCTGCTGATATCGTCGAGGAAGGTAGAATCGGCATCATCGCCGTGAGACGCCGAGGTTCTCTTGGACTTCTTCTTCTTCTCCTTCTTGGGTTTCTTGCTAGGGGCCGTGAAAAAGGCATCATCATTGTAAGAAGTCTTCTGGTTGCCATCTTCAACAACGATGCCATGCAGCGCGGCGCCCATGCCAGTAGCAACAGCGGCAGCGGCAGCGGTAACACCTCCCCCAACGCCCCGGAGGTCAGGGCTCGTGATGTACGAATCTCGATCCCTCTCCTGGTAGCTCTCTGGGGTTTGCACGTCGTAGATGTGGGTCTTGTCTTCTCCCCACGAAATGCTACGGGAGCGATCAGATTTGCCACTGTCCTTGCTCGATTCAGGACTCTCGTCCCGCTCGGCGCCTGAGTCGACGGTCTTTGTGAGGGGAGAGCTCGACACACTATCTTTGGTACTCTCAGTCTTACTGCTAGGCGGCGGCGTTGGAGCTATGACATTGAGTCGTGGCACACCGGAGGGGGCTTGCTTACTTTTGCCGCCAAGATCGTCGCGAAGTGTGAATGTCCGCTGCAGGTTGTCATCCTCTACGTGGTGGACATGAACGTCCGAATCTGGCTGAATGCTCCTTTCCTTCTCTCCGGGCTTCTTCGCAAGTACGTCCTTGAGTTCGTCAGCAAAGAAGTCCGCATAGCTATCCTTAGGTCTCATGTCAGGACTGAACGCCGGGGGACTCGGAGCAACAACCTTATCGGCTGCCCTACGCGCCAGATCTTCGTGCCTTGCTTGATCTGCAGGAGAGTGTTGGGAGCGCATGAAGAAATCCGGATTGAACAAGTCGTCATCCAGGATGGGCTCGCCCTGCACATCACTGCCAGGTGCAATTTCCGCAGCAGCATAGCCATCTTTGAGTTCCACGCTGCCACGCGAAGCATGACCGTACTGTTCGCGGACTCGGCGGTCGAGCTCTGCCTGATCCGCAGCTCGGCGGTCTTCTGCGTGAGCATCGGCAGTCCAGTCCACGCTCGTACGTGGAGGTCGTCTACTGATAGGCGTGTCGGTGGTGCTGTCAGTCGTACCACTCTGCCGTCGGCTTTTCTTCTCTTCACGCTCAGCGAGAATAACGCCTACGCCTGCTGCAGCAGCGGCACCAGCGGCCACAGCACCCCAATTATAAGAAGAATTCTGGCGTGCATGTTCATTGTCGTGGCCACGCCCGGACTCTGGCTCCCTGGAATCACGCGCAGGTTTCTTCTTAGCAGACTCCTGGTATTCTCTCGCATACCTTTCAGCCTCCCACAGCCTTCTCTGCTCGTCTTCCCGCCTAGCATCCTCAGCGAGCTGGTACTGTTGTCTCTGAAAAGCCTCTTCACGTTCACGACTCTGCCTTTCAGCTTCGGCCCGTCGTCGTTCGGCGTCTTCCCTGGCCTGCCTCTGCCTCTCAAACTCGGCATTGGCCTCCACGGCGGCAGCTTGGCGATCGGCAGCTTCCTTTTGGAGTCGCTCAATCTCCCATTGTCGTTCGCGGTCTTCGCGCGCACGCTGTTCGGCACGAGACCGTGCTTCTTCTGCTTCTTTCCGTTCCTGCTCGAGTTGGCTATCAAGTTGGGCCTGGGCACGTGCTTGAATCTCTGCCTCACGCGCTCGGAGGACTTCTTCTTGCCGTGACTCTTTGGCGACTCGTTCGGCCTCATCTTTGAGAGCACGCGTGCGGTCCGAGCGCCGACGCTCGTCATCCGCTCGCTTGTCTTCGCGTCGAATCGATCGGCTCTCCTTACGTTGTTGCTCCTCAGTGAGACCGAAACGCACGTTCGATGGTGAGTCCTTGCGCTTGCGACCAGACGACATAGCAGAGCCTGCAATGATTGCACCTGCACCAAGCACGCCTGCGCCAATCAGAGCAGCGTCTTGACCCCATGATGCTTGCACGGGACTAGACTGTGTGCGACGTGGAATTGGTCTATCGTCAAATGTACCAGCCGTGGCGGTATACCCTCGATCAGCGTCAGGCTGCGTGAAAGCCGGCCGGGCAGGAGACATGGGCTGCGGATGCTGTACTACACTGGGCCCTGGCCGATAGATGGGCGCATCCTCTGGCTCAAATGCACCAGGCATAGACATGACACGCGATGGTGTATCGAAGGCGCCGGGGACATGTTGTTGATTTGACGTGCCCACCTCGGACAGCGGCCGAGGTTCGACGTACTGCAAAGGCTGAGAGGATGCTCCACTGGTCGACGATCTGGCATCAACACTGGGGAGTGGTCGACCTGTGTCGTCCAGGTAAATTGGTTGGTCAGACTGAAAAGGCCGTGAAGGATCGAAGACAGAGTCAGCACCAGCAGCAACGCCAGCTCCAGTCGGGCCAATTGAAGATCCAAACTGATTGTGGGTGTATGGAGTCTCAGCAGATATTGAATGCCCCGTTCTTCGCTTCCTGTCTTTGCCGCCCCATCTCCACCCCCAGGCACCGAGCCCACCAGCAGAGGATTGCGATACTACGCTCTCTAGGCTTTGGCGACTGGACAAACGTCTATCACCATAGTCTCCAAACGCAAGGCCATCGACACTTGATGCATGATCGGAAGGCAGTTCATCCTCCCACCCTTCATCTTCAAAAGATCCTGGAGAGCCATGGCGATGATCTCCAATGACCTGCTGCCGGACTTGTCTGCGCGCGCCAAGTTCAGGTCTGCTTGCGCGCTTGCTGATGCGATGACCTGCCTTGGCTGCTCCCAAAGCGGCAGCAGTGGCACCAATTCCAGCCAGGGTCGCGGCAAGGTGTTGATCAGAACTTTTCCGTTGTGGCCGCCCACGGCTCGAGCGCCCAGAAGACCTGCGAGACAAGCTAGTCTTACTGCCATTGCGGCTGACGAAACTGCCGCCGAAGGCCAATTCGGAATTCGATGAAGACGAGGATCCGTTACTGAATGTGAAGAAGCCGCCATGCTTCTTCTTCTGGTGTTCTCGTGAATTGCTTCGCTGACTTCGCGATGGGGAAAAGAAGTTTCCGAAAATGCCGCCTCCACCCTCGTCTTCAGACTGTCGCTTGTCATTACGATCGTGTCGCGGATGTTCGGAGCGTCCAGGGGACACGCGCGTTGATCTCCGCCTGTGCTCTCTGCTGGAGGATCTTGACCTTCGTCTCGAGCTGGCTGCAACGCCTGCAACGCCCAACGCAGCAGCAGCAGCTATGCTTCCAATGCCGATTCCTGAGGCCTTTCGGTCTCTGGATCTCGAAGGAGACTTGGCCACGCGCCTCTGTTCAACAGTCCCGTCTTTTCTACGAACTGTCACGAACTCGTTATGATCAGCGCTAATCGTGCCATGCTGCGATCGTCTCCGCTTCTCTCGGCTGGAGCTGCGACTGCGCCGCCTCACTGCCGAGCTCTCGCGGTGCCCAGATTTGACACTATACGTGTCGTCAAAATTCTTTCGATCGCTGAAAATTGCATTTGCAGCGATGCCAGTGCCGACCGCAGCCAGACCGGCGCCTGCAAGACCCATACCAGAATGGCGATCCTCCCGTCTCCGGCGGCTCGAGTCAGATGCATAGTAACGACTCTCCTTATCCACACGCTCGAGGCTACCCATGTGCCGCAGTCTGTCCCTACTCACGCGTCGCCGCAACGACTCGAACGAATCTGATCGTTTGTGGTAGTGATGCACACGCGGCGCATCCCAAGCTGTGGTCCGGGGATCGAAGCAATATTTGCACACGCCAATGTACTCGGTATACATTTCCATTTTCGCCACATCTTCGGGTGAGGAGATCAAGTTGAGCAGACCATCCTTGAGCTTTGTCATAGGTCCCTTGTGCTCGTGAAAGCGGCCTTGCTGCATCATACCACCTCCACTGTTGCCGTTGGAGGGGTACTGATTTCCATATCCAGTCGGTCGTGGTGGTCGTGGCGGACCTTGGTTATTGCCGCCGAAGTCACCGTTAGTGACCATGTTGGGTTCTGGCTGTCCGTGCTGGTGATGGTGGTGGTGGCTCTCGTATGCTGCAGCTCCCGCGGCCGCCGCGCCCGTCGCATACAGTCCTGCGTTGAGATGATTAGTAGTCTTACCTGCTGGCACATTACCAATTCCATAAGTGTTCTCGTAGCTCGGCCCGTAGGCACTCGTCCCTGCCTGTGATATGCCGTAAGCACTCGTCACTTTCTGCGCAGATGCAGACGCATTTGCCACTTGAGGTGGCGATGCGTAGTAAACGCTAGCATCAGATGTGTGCCTTGACGGTCGTTGCTGGGTACTCGTTGGTTGCACGGTAGGCGGGTACTCGCTAGAAGTTGACTCGCTTTGCTGATATGAAGCTGATATCGTTTGTCCAGGTCCTCCAGATGGTGAATGTTGTTGTGAGGATGAAATTTTGCCGTTCTTGCCAGTCTTGCTGAGCGCTGCAACTCCTGCAACTCCGGCGAGACCTGCGGCGACGGCACCAGTTGACGAGGTTCGCGAGGGCTTGGAGGGTTTCGTTGATGATTTCAGAGGTTTCGTTGCACTGAGCGAGGACTGCTTGCCTGGTTTGGCTGAGGGCTTCGCAGGCGTGACTGGCGCTGAATAGGAGGTGGTGTCGTTGTAGAAGTCAGCAGCGCTTCCAGCGCCAGTATCTTGAGCAGGGATCGGGACCGCTGAAGCAGCCATTAGGTGATGATCAGGATTCACAAGCATGTTTGGTGAGGCTGGACGGTTGCCTGGTTGATGGGCCACAGACTGTCCCTCGTCGAGATAGTATTCTGCAGCATGCCCATAGCTGTCTGCGCGGGTGATGCCCACCTGTGGAGCGGCCTGCTCATACGGCGCTGGAATGTCTTGTCCGGGGAACTGCGATTGAGGCACAGAAGCTGGCAATGCGCCAGACATGGTATAGTAGTCCTGATGTTGGCCCATCATGCCCCCTCCTCCATACTGTCCTGGAAATTGCTCCAAACTCGCCATGGCTGGAATCGCGCGGGAGCTCTCTGTGACCACCTCTGGCTCGTGGCGACGCGACAATGGCTTGTCCCTGGTTTTATCAGACGTGGTGGAGCTCTTCCTCTTCTCCTTGCGTTCGCGACTGGAACTGCGCTTCTGTTGCGCCTCCCTCTCCTTCTCCGCCGCCGTCGTCGTACTCTTGCCACTGCCCGTCCGCCTCTTTTCACGCTCATCGCTGGGACTTCGCTTCTTGGCGCTGCTCCTCCGCTCGCTTCTCGCCGTCTTGTCGTCGTCCTCCCACTCGTCATCGTCATCGTCGGGCAGCATGCGCAACGCACTTGCTGTGAGGGGCCTTGTCTCCACTGCACTCGCGCGACTCATTGGCGCAGTCGCATACGAGCTGGATGTGGGACTAGCATAAGTCGCCGCACTCCCATGGGCAGATGGAGGAGCAGAGAAGGACGAGGTCTCCTTCTGACGATTGCGGTCATCCTCCTCATATCTAGAGCTGCTCTTCGCACGCTCCTCGGTGTCAGCATACCTCGCGCTGCTCTCGTATCTACTACTCCGATGCCGTCGGGAGCTTCCACTCATGACACTCGCAGAGTCGTCCACATCTCCGCGCGTACTCCTGCTGCTGCCGCTGCTCTTCTTGCGCCGCACCTCTGGCCTCCCGGAAACACTCGTGGTGTCTCTGTCCTTGTCGCCACCCTTTTCGCTTCGCCCCGTAAAGGCCGCTTTCCACATTTTTACCGAGTGCTGGTCTCCAAGAATTGCAATGCGCTCGTTCTGGCGAGCTGACGTCGGCGTCGTGTTTGGATCGGTGTCGCCTTGGTCATATACCTCCTTATAATGAGGAATAATAATGTGTCGAGCAGAATTCACCGCAAGCGACTCATCGTCGGCCGCTCTGCCATCGAGGCCGATTCGTCCAGAGTCGTTCGTTCATTGGACGGTATACAATGTATGCGTTGTACTGCAGACGCGGTGGCTGGTAGCCTGGGTAGCACGACAAGGATGCTTTGCGCTAGTTGTGGGTTGAAAGTTTATTGAAGCTTGTGTGGCGGAGGCTTACAGCTCTCAGGTAGTAGGTAGGAGGTAGTCTCAGCACGATATGGTAGGGGATTCATATTGAATGGACGCAGTGGTATACAAATTTCTACAGGACCTATGTGAGGTCGAATGATGGAGGAACTGCGGGCCGTTGTCATGTTCGACAGTCTCTCCTACGTAGGTAGATACCTAGGCTCCTCCCTTGCTTCATCTGATCTCTCGGCCGATCTTCGCTTCTCCATCTTGCTCCGTATCTGGCCCAAGTCTATGGAAATATGCTAGGGCTCGCACTGTGCGCTAGAGATCTCGTTAGGTAGTTTCGAGCGCATGAATGAAGCACTGCAGAGCTGCATCTTGTGTCATAAAACACCAGTACCAGGCACTTGTGAGCACTCTCGCCATGACCTCGAGGCAAAGACGATCCCCGGACATACTGCCATACTGCCATACTGCGGCAGTGACCAGATGCAGTGCATATGATGGAGTTTACCAGCAGTCGCCGGTACGCCCAACTCCATCTGAGTCGCAACCCGATTGGTTGCAGTTTTGGTAGAGAGACACAGCATACCATTGGTCTCCGACAACGCGTATCACAGTCGACTCGCTCATATTGGATTGCCATAGTGTGCCCGTAAATTGATGATCTGCGACCGTGTTGGTTCTGCTATCATCAAGATCTGTTCGCGCGTCATGGCCATGAGTTGGGCGATCAGGCCCTCCGGGAGTGTAGCCTGAGCAGGCGGTGGGGCAGCTTGAGGGGGCGGCACTTGCTGTGGTGGAGGCTGATAGAAAGACGACTGCGGCGGAGTTGGCGCATATCCGGGCTGAGGTCCATAGCCAGGAGGGTAGCCATGCGGCGGTGGCGGCATCGTCGGCTGTGCTTGCGGTGGATATCCGGGAGTTGATTGCGCTTGTGGTTGGTATCCTTGCGGTGGCATTGCTTGAGGTGGAATTGCGGGTGGAAGCTGAGGTTGCGGTGGTGGGGCTGTGGCCACGAGTTGATTAACGACGGTGCCGTCGACCAAATCAAGCAGCAGCATCGCCTGAAATATCGCGTAGGCCAGTTGGGGAGCTTGGGTCAACAGGGCAGTGGCTTGTCCTGGGTTGGAAGAGCAGAGGCCTTTGACTTGGCTGATGAAGTCGATTAGCTGAGGTGTGGGTATCTGATTGATAGTTCTGCTGATGGCGTCGAATGCGGTCACGCCAGGTGGGAGCTCCGTCCCAGGGGGAAGTGGAGGTAGCGCAGAAGGGTCTGGCCGCGGTGGTGCTTGTCCTGGTATTGACTGTCAGTATATGCCATGATGCATGTCCTCTTGTGTGCACCTACCATTCATGTTGAAATGCGCAGGTGGAGGCGCTCGATTACTCTCTGGCGGCTGGGTCTGGTTGCCCGAACCGCCTGCGCTCCGATTGTCATTGCTATAGTCCACCCGCAATGTCCGCCCATTCAGGTCAAACTCGTTCAGGTTGCGCACGGCTGAGGCGGCCGCATCGGTGTCTGTGTACTCCAAAAAGCCAAAGCCCTTGGGCTGACCGGTCTCCTTGTCGTAGACCAAGCGGAAGTTGACGACCTGTCCTGCGCGGCCAAAGATGTCCATGATCTGCTCCTCGCTCACGCCATATGGAATGTTGCCGATGAAGACCACGCGACCGCCCTTTTCGCGTTGCGCCATCTTGTCGCGTACGCCTTTGCGGCGGTGTGCTTGTCGGTCGTGTCCGTGTCCGTGTGCGTGTCCGCACGGGTGCGTATGCGTGTGTTGTGGTCGGTGGACGCGCGATGTTGTTTGCGCTGTAGAAGATGTCCACGGGTACGTACAATTGACAGTAGAGTTAGGTAAGTAGAGTGGTGAGCTGGTAGTACAAGGGTCAGCCACAAGGGTCCAAGCTCATAGCCGTGCTTCCGAGAGTCCAACTACATGTACCTCCTATCTACTACCAGACCCCTTCGACCACCTTCAGTCCTCTGTCCATACTACCTGTACCCCCCTATACCTACCCACGCTACATACCTAGTACAGGTATATTCACCCCGAGGTGTCCATATGCAGGTACGGTAGAGTTCATGTAGTCTGTACATGTACTGTATGCGAACAGTGTCGCTCCCCACCAGTAGGAGGTAGACCTACCTACTACCTCCTACCTCCTTGCCTCTGACCTCCTCGGTACTGTAGGTATACACAGACATGCCGTAGGAGTCTTACGGGCGGCCCCATCGTCAGCTCATATCTACCTAGGTACATGTACGACTCGCTGGTCTCAATGGGCCCAGCCGGTGGGAGGCCATGGCACTACAGGGGACACTACCTCACAAGCATCTGTCAGCCTACACCCTCGGACTGCCCAAAGAAGATGATGTCTCACGTCTCGGAGCAGCCTGGGCACAAGTACATGTACCTCCTAGTTCGTGCCGCTGACTCGGGCGCCGTGCCCACCAGAAAGATCTCCGCTCCCCTACGTCATTACCACTGCTTCATAATGTATTTCTTCCAGCAGCTCGGCAGACTAGGTAGTAGTACATTATCTCCACTGCGGCCGGATCTGCTACCCTCCAATGCCTTCCTCCTCCTCCAAGACCTCTTCCAAGTCTCCGAAATTCGAGGACGTCTTGACGGATAAGCTTACCACGCTGCAGCAGAAGATGTCTACGCAAAAGGTTCTGAGACTGCCTGCCAAGGGTGCTGGCTACGAAGCCATCACCGAAGAAACGGAGCCGATACCCAAAGCACATTCGCATGAGGTGGTGATCAAAGTGCAGGCATCGGTACGTGCAACGCCGCATGAAGAAGACTTTGGACTCTCTCTCTCTCGAGCGACAGCTAAACCGTGTTCCGCTGCAGACGCTCAACTATCGTGACCTCGCCATCGCAAAAGGCGCATACCCCTTTGCTGTCAAGGACAATGTGTGCATCTTGTCCGACGCGGCCGGTACCGTTGCCGCCGTTGGGCCCAATGTCGCATCCTTCGCAAAGGAAGACATTGTCATCGCCAATTTCGACACGACGCATCAGTATGGCCCTCAACCGGATTGGGAGAACGGGCTGGGTGGGCCAGTCGATGGTGTGGCGAGGCAATACATCACGCTGCCCGCGAGCTCTGTCGTCAAGGTACCCAAGGCTACCAAGCTCTCGTGGGCCCAGCTTGCTGCTCTCGTCTGTACGGGTACGACCGCGTGGAATGCCCTCTACGGTAATCTTCCTCTCAAACCAGGCCAGTGGGTTCTGCTCCAGGGAACGGGTGGTGTTTCGATGACGGGACTACTGTTGGCAAAGGCCGCAGGCGCAAGAACCATCATCACATCTTCATCGGATGAGAAGCTCGAGAAAGCAAAGACCGAGTACGGTGCCGATCATACAATCAACTACACAACGACACCCGAGTGGGGCGCAGAAGCCATGAAACTCACAGAAGGCGCGGGCGTAGACATCATCTTCGAAAATGGCGGGTCGGGGACCATCGCTCAGTCGTTTGAAGCTGTTGCCCAAGGTGGACAGATTGCAGTCATTGGCTTTCTCAAGCCTGCTGCACAAGAAGAAATGCCGGATGTCGCGACCCTTGTGCTCGGTAAAGGCTGCATAGTTCGTGGTGTCAATGTCGGCTCCAAACAGCTCACGCAAGACATGGTCAACTTTGTGGCGAGCAAAAATTTGGCTATTCCGATTGAGAAGACCTTCAAATTTGAAAAGGATCAGGTGATTGAGGCGTACAAGGAGCTGGAGAAGGCGACACATGTCGGCAAGATTGCCATCGAGATTGCGTCGTAGTTGGCACGGGAAACGGTACGTGTATAGCATGATAGGATGAACAGAACTCATAACGACTTGTCAACAGCACAAAGCAGCACTCGTGCGAATTTGCCTGTGTCTGCTGCCTTCAACTTCCATCTTTCTCACGGCTGACGGTCTGTGCTGAAGCACTGGCTGTGTCATTCCACTGCTCAGCGTGTGATTTGGCGAGCATCCCTTCTGGCCTCATCAGTCTTACTGATTGATGTAGCGATTGCTTGTCAACAAGCTGATCACCAAACAAGGACATATAGAGCAAAGGCAAGTCGCGTAGTGAGCCAGTCCTGAATCGTTACCGCCATTGATCCGATCGTGCAAATGGGTCCTGAGTGTAGGATCCGGGCTTTACGCTCGACCGTTCCGGCGTTTTCGTAGCGATCGACGTGGTTCAGAGCAGGAAAAAGATGCATTGGCAACGATCCATTGCACAGAGCCTCGTTACATACGTATCTCGTTATCCATTCCAGGGGTCTAGGCCGACGAGTGCCAGCCATTGTCGTCTTGTTCGTGTGCTACATGCTGTGTTTCTGCCAGGCCCAATCATCGGTCACGTGGTGGCGAATCATCCACTCTCCGCCCTCATCCTCCCATCCCCACTCTTCGTCCTGATATGACTCAACAACGGCGGACTCCCCCATTCATGTCTTGGTGCTGTTCCCCCAGGCGTCCCGGGTCTCCTCCGGTCAACAGGACTCCAATGCCTCTTCAACGCATCTCCGATCATCTGTTCTTCCTCGTTCTCGCCCTCGTCACCAGCGTCACCCCCAATTCCCTCCTCTTCTTGCTGCTGCTGGACGATTCGCACCCCACCACCACCCCCAGCCTTCAAACCTCTCCTCAATAACTCCTCACTCCCCCTCGGCACGATCCTAGTCTGCACACTCCTCTTCTGAAGCAAGTCCTCCTGGATCAAGTTCTTGAAGTAAACTTCGGCAGCCACAGTCTGACTATACGCCAACGGAGTCCAATCACTATAATTCATAGCTTGCGGATTTGCTCCAGCTCCCAGTAGAATTCTCGACGCTTTTAAACTCCCACTCGCAGAAGCATGGTGTAAAGCCGTGTTGCCATCTAAATCCACGCCATCCACTCTTGCTCCGTGATTCAATAGGACTGGAATTAGTGCCACACTGTTGGGACACGTCGCAGCCAAAGCGAGAGCGTCGAGGCCAGCGGCATTTCTCAAGTGGACAGAGGGTGTTTTACACTGGGCGATGAGCAAGACTCCAGTGTCGACGCGTCCGTGTTTAGCAGCCAGCATGAGCGGGGTGTTGTGCTCTGTAGTTCGCGAGACTTCGGTAGCGTCGTGGCCGAGCGTGAGGAGCAAATGGACGATTTCGGTGAAACCAGCTTCGGCGGCCAGGTGAAGCGAAGTGTTGGATTTGTCGGTATAGTCGGTGTTGTGGAGGAGGAGAGGGTGGTTCTTGAGGATGCGGTGGACGAGGAGCACGTCGTTGAGGAGAATCGCTCTGCGGAGACGCGTTGAGGGTGGGATCCTGTTGATATGGCGGTCTGTTAGGGAGGAGGGTGAGGAGGCACACGAGCTTCAGAAGGAGGAGGAGGAGGAGGTGGTGGTGGTGGTGGTGGAGACGGTGAGGAGGAGGTGGTGAAGGAGGAGGTGGTGAAGGAGACGGTGAGGAGGTGTAGGGGCCGGGTCATACATGTCGTCTCTAGACTCAAAGGCATGTCATGTCATTTCATCGTCTGGGCGGCCGTGGTGTGTTGCTTGAGACCGGCTCAAGACTTCAAGGCTTAGGTACATCTATATGACAGACTCGACTCGTCAAAGCAGAGGAAGGTGCCCGTTCAGATGCAGGAAGGAAGGGACCTCCTAGTGCCAGGTACACCCCAGTGGGTGGCATGGAACTAGCGTGACTCTATATATAGATTCTACAGTACACTTTTGCCCTCCCATTAACCTCCGTGTCCTCTGTTCTACTGTATACATGTACCTACAGGTACTGTACCTTGTATAAAGTCTAGCGGCCGTGGGTGTATATGTACATGCTGAATATACAAGTAACAAGCCTGTCGCAACAAGAAATGGGCGGACGACCGGGCAATGCTCCCTGACACAACGCCGGATAACGAGCCTCATACATCGATGTTTACTGAAGTCCATCACGCCACATATTGAACTCACTTCCGCCGCAACATCACTTTGGAGCACATGTTGATCAGCCCAATCTTGGCTTCGCTCTCTGGAAAACCAGCAATGGCCTGAGCAGCCTTATCAACATAATCCTGCGCCAGTGCTCGGGTCTGCTCGATGCCGTTGCTCTGCATCACCATGTCTCGTGCCTGTGTCAAGTTAGAGAGGCTTCCACAATAGACACGCCGTGGGAAAACTCACCCTCTGCGCATCCCCTTTCTCTGAAAATTTTCGCCCGACGAGCGTGCCCAGCTCCTTATTGTTCTTCCACGCAAACAGTAGAGGCGCAGTTGCAAGACCCAGCTCGAGGTCTGCACCTCCTGGCTTTCCAAGCTCCTTGCCACTCACCGTGTAGTCCAGCATATCATCGACCAGCTGGAACGCCAGCCCAAGATTCTTGCCGTATTGATACGCAGCCTCCACCACTTCCCGTGGGTGTTCTCCCAGCAATGCTGCAGCACGACACGACTTGCTGATCAAGCTAGCAGACTTGAGATATGTCTTTTGCAGATAGTATGTAATCGTCTCTTCATTCCACGTGGGATATCTCTCGTCCGTCGCCGTATTCTTCAACTGCATGAATTCTCCCTCGACGAGATTCGCAATAACCGTGGCTAGCAATTCCGTCACCTCTGGATCGCGTAGACGGGCCAGGGCCACGGATGCTCGTCCGAGCAAGAAGTCTCCAGCCAGGACTGCCATCTTATTGCCAAACTCGATATTCGCAGACGGATTCCCTCGCCTTGCATCGGAGTGATCGATCACATCGTCGTGCAGGAGAGAGGCAGTGTGGATGAGCTCGGTGATCTCTGCCAGCCGTCGTTGCGATGGTAGTACGGAATCATCGGAGGCGAGCTCCGCGGTTTCGGCGCTGGGTGCTGTGAGAGGTGACGAGGGATTTGCATCGGCGAGCACGGAGGGCGAGGAGATGGGCGTGTCGACGCTTCTCTGCATGCTGGCTCGTGAGCGCGGGCGTTGTGGGAACAGTGAGGTGGCTTGCGACATGAGAAGCACCAGCATGGGCCGTACGTATTTGCCCTCGGACTGAGTATAGTATTTCGAGACGGTGTCCAACATGGGATGGCCTGAGCCGAGCAGCTGTCGTATGTTGCCTGTCATGAACTTCATCTCTTTTGCAACACTCCGCAATGGGTCAATGTCGAGGCCCATGGGTCCTGGCGGAGGCGCGGCGTGGAAAAGCTGCTTCGCCTGCGACACGGCGGCAGCGACTGCCGACTGTTCTCGCTGGGGTGTGGCATGGTACAGCTTCCGCCGGCTGTGATGAAACGACCGGTACAGTATGGGTCGAAGGCATTGTGGGCAGTGCGGATTCGTCGCGGCCGTCACCGTCGTCGTTCGTTGGATCGTCGAAGCTGTGCGTGGCCCAACAAAAGCTCGCGGCAATGCCGCTGCGCCGACAGGCATATATGAGGCAGCAGAGAAAGGTCCACAGAGGCCGTCGAGTCAGTAAGAAGCTCTGCTGGTGCTGTATATCAGAAGTGAAAGAGCGTGATGACGGCGGTGGCAGAAATATGAATGTATGAGGGACATGTAGAAGCGAAAGTGGTTGATGATTCCGAGACTTTGTAGCTTGTCGATCTCCGTACTATCATGTATGTAGTACTGTACCTTACTGTAGCTGTGCTAGTTCCAGGGACCCTGCCCTGCTCAAGCTTCTGGTGTGCCTGGTCTGGTCTAATGTCCCTGTTGTCCCTGTTGTCCCTGTTGTTCCTGGAACTACGGCATATCATACCTTCAAGTTACATGTACCCATGATCGTGTCCATTACTGGTGATGGTGCTGCTCACAACTACGCCTGCTGCAAAGGTGGCTCTCGTGGAATACTGCAGACGGCAGAAAGACGTTGATGAGTACTGCAGCGATGAGGCAAAGGAGCGACGCGAAAAGTTATCGACGACAGAGATCGGCAACCCAATCGAGCATCACGAACTGGTCGAAATATCGAGGTTCTTGGTGCACGACGCGGCTTCTGATATTGCAAAGGCATGGCGTCTAGACTCGCTATTGAAAGGTGCCCATGTCTATCAGCCTCCGCCGCCCTCGAAACCAGAGCCCGTACGTGCATATGCCACAACTGCATAACTGCCACGGTATGCTAATCATTACGCAGAGCAGCGAGTACAAACGCTTGATGCAGCGCCTGCGTGTCGAAGAAGAACAACGACAGTACGAACGAATGATCAACCCTCCAGCTCAAGCAGAAACCTTCGGCCAACGCTTCCCCACGGCGACTTCATCACTCGGAGCCATTGGATCCTCAACCGCAGATGAAGTGGACGAAGTGACCTATGCAGATGTCAACAGGCAAATGGTCCTGATCATCAACGTCCTGGTGTCCATCATCTGCACCAGCGTGGCAGTGTGGATGGCAGCACGCCGCTGGAACGTCCCACAACGAATGGGATTAGCGTTCTTCAGCAGCACTCTTGTGGCCGTCGCTGAGGTGGCCATTTACATGGGCTATATTCGACGCATCCAAGAGTCCAAGGCAACAGAGAGAAAGCAGATCGAGAAGAAGGAGATTCTTGATACGTGGGTTATTGACGCCAAGTCCTCTTCGTCGTCCCAATCTGCTATTCCGAGCGACTCGATGCGGTTCAGGAAAGGAAAACACCGTTGATCGCCTCCTGAGAGTCCGTAAGGCACTGAATTTCTTTCTGCCTGAGGATCACGTGATGCGGATCACGAAAAGTCGCGCTCCTAGCGCGTTTGCCGGGACACATCATCAACTCTGTCCTATTCGCTGCACTTCTTCCCGCACTTCTTCAGAGATATCGACCAACGGACCACCATTCTTGTCCCTTTTTTCCGCATGGCCGACAAAGACTTCCACCACCCGTTTCAGCCTTATGCCATCCAACAGCAGTTCATGGAAGGCGTTTATGACTGTATCGAACAAGGCAAAGTGGGCATCTTCGAATCTCCTACTGGGACAGGCAAATCTCTGAGTCTGATATGTGGCTCGTTGACATGGCTTCGCGAGCACAAGCGAAAGACTTTTGATGAAGCTATGGCCAGTGTCGAGATCGAAGATGATGAGCCAATCTGGATCACTGAACATGCTCGGCAAGAGCGCAGCCGCGAAATTCGACAACTGAGAGAGGAGTTCGAGACGCGTCTGACTGCTGTGCGCGAACGGGAGAAAAAGGCCAGAGAGCGAGCTCAGCGCGCCGCGAATGGTGAGCCATCTTTCAAGCGACAGAAGAAGACGAATGCCGCAGCTGAAGACCCCGAGGACGAAGAGCAATTCATGTTGGACGACTATGAGAGCGACAACGAAGCTGCGTCTGACGGCACACTGTACTCTGTCGAAACTAGGAGACTCATGGAGAAGCTGGGTCTGTTGCATACGATAGCGAAGCATGGCAACGTCGAGGACGACACCAATGAATTGAAGATATATTTCTGTTCCCGCACGCATTCACAGCTGTCTCAGTTTATTGGCGAGCTCAAGAGAGTCAGGCTGCCTCCTGGTTATCCTCTCGAGCAAAAAGAGTCAAGAGGAAAAGCAGGTGAGATAACTGAAGAGCTGAAACATCTGACCTTGGGTTCACGTCAAAATTTGTGCATCAACGCCCGCGTCAATAAGCTGCCCACATTAACAGCAATCAATGAACGATGCTCGGAGCTGCAGCAGCCCAAGACCCCTGCAGATAAGAAGTGTCAGTATCTGCCACAGAAAGACAGCGAGCACGTGGTACTGGACTTCCGGGACCATGCCTTGGCTGAAATCCGTGATATCGAGGACCTGGCCAAATTAGGTTCGAAACTGCAAATCTGCCCATATTATGCTGTCAGACCTGGCATCGGTCATGCCGAGGTCGTAACGCTGCCCTACCCTCTTTTGTTGAACAAGGCTTCGAGAGAAGCACTGGGTATATCCCTAAAAGGGCACGTGGTCATCATCGATGAAGCACACAACCTTATGGAGTCGGTTGAAAGCATATATTCTGCCTCTATCACGGAGCTCCAGCTCCAACAAGCAAAAGCTGGGGTTGCGGAGTACTATCGCAAGTTCAACAAACGATTGAAAGATAAAAACAGGGCGTATGTAACGCAGATCATCAAGGTAGTGGCCTCACTGCTTCACTTCATGAGCAATGTGCGCCAGCAGAGCAGCGATGGCAATATCACAACTGCAAATGCACTCCTTGCTACGCAAGGCGCTGATCAAATCAATCTTGTCAAGCTCGTCCACTACATCACCGAAAGCAAGTTGGCACGCAAAGTCGAGGGCTACATCACTCACCTCGCTCGTGCTGAGGCTACTCGAGCGCGGAGGCCTGTTTCTGATAGTGCTGCAGCAGAAGTCCCAACCCTTACTCACTTGCAGAACTTTCTGCCATGTTTGATGAATCCTGCTAGAGAAGGACGCTTCACTTGGGTCAAAGATGATGGCACAATCGCTGTGAAGTACATGCTGCTCGACCCGGCCGAGCACTTCCGAAACATTGTCGAAGAGGCGAGGGCAGTCATCCTCGCCGGTGGTACCATGTCTCCTATGGAAGACTACAAACAGCAGCTCTTTCCTTACTTAGATGACATCACAACATTCTCATGCGGGCATCTGATACCATCAAGCAACCTCTTCGTGCGAACAATCACATCCGACCGAAACGGGTCAATCGATTTCACCTTCAAGTGCAGAGAAAAGAACATGATTCGAGCAGGACACGCACTTTTACAAATCGTGCCGAAAGTCCGAGGAGGTATGGTCGTGTTCTTCCCCAGCTATTCCTACCTCGAGGCAGTTCACCGCGCTTGGAACTCTGCAGGCTTGACCTCCCGCCTTGAAGCCCAGAAACCAGTTATTTACGACACGCGCGATACCGCGGGTTCCGATCCTTTCACGTCGTACAAAACCGCTATTCACGTCAACCCCACCCAAGGCGCTCTACTGCTCTCCGTGATAGGCGGTAAACTCTCCGAAGGCATCAACTTCTCCAACGAACTTGGTCGATGTGTTGTCGTAATTGGTCTGCCCTTCCCCAACTACAACGATCCCGACTGGAAAGCCAAAATGCAGTATCTGGAAGAAAGGGCGAAACAGCGAGGCGAGCCGAAGGGTAGAGCCAGCCGAGAACGTGGAGAGAATGTCACGATGAGGAGTGTTAACCAAGCCATTGGCAGGGCTATCAGGCATAAGGATGATTGGGCGAGTATACTGCTTTTCGATGAGAGGTATGACGACGAGCGGTTTAGGCGAAAACTTCCAGGGTGGATCAGAAGTTGTGTGGATGAGAAGGCGGCGGGGAACGTGGAGAGTGTGGTGAGGGAGTTGGAAAGGTTTTTCGAGGGAAAGAATCAAGAGGAGATACTGGACTGTTAGCCTCTATACCTAACTAGATACATGTGGTTAGGAGGTAGCGTCCGTTCTCTGTGCATACAGGTACAGGTAGGTATCCATTGTGTATAGGAAATGGATGAGTCAGCAGCCTATGAAGCTGGTACCTCCTACATGTACATGTAGGTATCTATTCACTTTCCATCGATCCTCATATGCGTTTCCACATACCTACACACCAACCATGGCTACGCGACGGGCCACTTGGCTACTCGAGTGAACAACACCATGGTGTCACGACAATACCATTGAACATTAATACGATACCAGGCTCGTGTGTCGTCGACGGACCATGTTCCACTTCACGCCACTGCTGGGCGCGCAGTCCGACTCGCCCGCCTCACAGTCGCTGCTCGAACTCGACGGCGGCGTCAAAATCCTCGTCGACGTGGGTTGGGACGAGACATTCGACGCCGAACAGCTACACGCGCTGGAGCGGCATGTCGCCACCCTCTCCGTCGTCCTGTTGACTCACGCCACCCTCGACCACCTAGGAGCCTACGCCCACTGCTGCAAGCACATTCCGCACTTCCGCAACGTGCCCGTCTACGCCACCACTCCCGTCGTCAACCTGGGCCGCACTCTCATCGCCGACCTGTACGCCTCCGCGCCGCTCGCCGCCGGTGTCATCCCCGCCCGTGCCATCGCCGCAAACACTGCCCTTGCGCCCGACGCGACCCCAAGCCTTCTCTTTCCCGCCCCCAGCGCCGACGAGATCGCTGCCTATTTTGGCGCCATCCACCCTCTACGCTACAGTCAGCCGCATCAGCCCGTCCCGTCGCCTTTCTCCGCCCCCGTCGGCAACCTCACCATCACTGCGTACAGCGCTGGACATACCCCGGGAGGCACGATATGGCACATTCAGCACAGCTTGGAGAGCATTGTCTATGCCGCAGACTGGAATCAGGGCCGCGAGAACCTGCTCTCAGGCGCGGCATGGCTGTCTGGGGGTTCCAACATTACAGAAGGCCTGCAGAGGCCGACAGCGTTGATATGCAGCTCCAGGGGAGTGGAGAAGACGGAGACGCTGACACGGAAGAAGAGGGACGAGGCTTTGATCAGTTTGATCAGGGAGACGATTGCGCAGGGTGGTAAGGTTCTGATACCCACGGATTCGTCGGCGAGAGTGCTGGAGCTGGCTTTTATTCTCAACCACACCTGGCGGGAGAACGTTGAGGGTCCACATGCAGACACGTACCGTAACGCCAGGATATACATGGCGAGCAAGACAAGCAAGAGTACTGTGCGCCAGCTTTCGAGTATGCTGGAATGGATGGACGATGCGATTATCAGAGATGCAGAGGCAGCCATGAGTAAGACACAAGCCGATGAGGGCAGAGTACCGAACCTGCTGGACTGGCAATTCATCCAGCAGATTGAGAGCAAGAATAAGCTTGACCAAGCATTGCGGCGGAGGAGACCATGTATCTTGCTTGCTAGCGATGCATCGCTCGAGTGGGGCTTCTCACGACAAGCCATGGAGAAGCTGGCTGAGGATCCGCGCAATCTTGTCATTTTGACTGAGAGCGTGGCACAGACCAACACATCCCGATCCAGTCTTGCCCAGCAGCTGACTGAGTTCTGGCGGGCCAGCAGCAAGTCAACCTCGCAGACAGGCGCCAAGGTCGTTGGCACGGACGGCCGAAGCATACAGCTTCGCCATGCTACAGCGGAGAGTTTGACCGACGATGAAGATGTGATGTATCAACAATACGCAGCACGGCAGAGGCAGCTGCGTAGCAACATACAGGGCGACAGCACCAGCAACGACACGGCCACTGCTGAACTCGCCGAGGAGCAAGCAGAGGAGTCCTCTGATGATGAGGACGATGATGAGGATCCTGAGCATCAAGGACGAGCACTTAATCTATCCGCCCAAATGACACAAAGCAACAAGCGAAAAGCTGGTGTGTCAGATGCCGAGTTGGGCATCAACATTCTCATTCGAAGCAAAAATGTACACGACTTCGACGTGCGGCATAGGAAGGGGCGAGAGAAAGTCTTCCCATTTGTCCAACGCAAGCCGAAGAGTGACGATTACGGCGACATCATCAAGCCTGAGGAGTATCTTCGGGCAGAGGAGCGCGATGCAGTCGATGGTGTGGACATGCGAGCTGATGTGAAACAAGAAGCCCCTGCGGTTGGGCAGAAGCGCAAATGGGGTGATGCTCATGGTAACACCAAGGGTAAAAAAGAGCGCAAGCCACTACCAGACAAGCGACAGAAGGTGGAGGAGAAGCATGCGCCAGACGACATTGACGCGCTCATCGCAAAGGCAACAGGGGTCGTCGGAGGTGGCGATGCTCCCGAATCTGGGTCCGAAGACGACGAGAGTGATTATGAGCCAGATGAGGGCGAAGACAAACCACCTCGAAAAGCAGTCTTTGTTACGTCGCAGCTGACGTTGCAGATACGAATTGCACATATTGATTTCTCCGGCTTGCACGAGAAACGAGATCTGCAAATGCTGATACCGCTCATTCGGCCTCGTAAGCTCATCCTCATATCCGGGAGCGTGTCTGAAACACAGATTTTGGCCGAGGAATGTCGACAACTTCTCTTCAAGGGCGGCGAGCCCAAGTCCGACGTTTTTGCACCTGTCATGGGTGAAGTAGTGGACGCTAGTGTCGACACGAATGCTTGGACGATCAAGCTCAGTCGACAGCTTGTTAAGAAGCTTACGTGGCAGAACGTGCGAGGCCTGGGCGTCGTCGCAGTCACTGCTCGCCTAGACGCGGAACCCATGGAGGATGGGATCAGAGATTCAGAAGACGAGAATGTCAAGAAGAAGCTCAAAATGATCAAGGGCGACGTCGAAGGTGGCGACGAGGAAAGCAAAGTTGGGCGAACCGGAATTCCAGCTGTACCCGTTCTCGATCTGGTGCAAAGCATTTCCACGACATCGCATCAGCGAGCCACGCAGCCCGTCCACGTGGGCGATTTGAAGCTGGCCGATATGCGAAAGATGATGATTGATTCCGGTCACTCCGCCGACTTCCGAGGAGAGGGAACGCTGCTGATTGATCACACAGTCATGGTTAGGAAAAGCCCGTCGGGCAGGATTGAAGTTGAAGCTGGGCCTGCTGGACTCCGGCAGCCACAGTTCAGGACGAGAGATTACGAAGGCAGCTTCTATGCAGTAAGAAAACTCATCTACGGAGGCCTAGCGGTGGTGGCCGGTGTATAGTATATCACTCGCGGAACCATAGGGTCGGTTGTGATCTCATGGCAAACCTTGGACCCAGCATTAGTATTACCCTTCCCAATACGGCGAATTCACGTCTTGCGTAAATTGGTCATTATCATTTCTCAGGCCACACAGCTAAGAAAAGGAGTGATGATCTGCACAGATGCAGTTACACTGTGACCACGACGCAGTGGCGGTATTCACGATTGTTTTGCTCCGCCGCCAGAGGCACTGAACAACAGCAAACAGTGGATGGAGCGCATGGCGACTCTGTCAATCTCGTGCTCCACAGGCGTCGCGTGCCAGAATTGAGCACTGATGTCCCTAGACCATTCTATCAGCAGTCCCTTTCGAGCCGACTGACATACTTACAGTTGCTTGCTACAGCATCGACACGCCATCTGGTAATGACCACGCTGTCGGGGTGTCGCCTGATCTGGCAGTCTTCTGTAGCATAAAACAACAGCATCGCAGCTCGACCTCCCAACTCATTCTGCAGAGCAATATTCACTCCACTCCATCGACAGCAAAACCAAGTGCCACTCGTGGATCGACCTTGATTCATCATCAGCAAAGTCTATTTCGCCACCATCCTGCCATACGATCAGACTACTACCATACTCTCTGTGCCTCGACCAAACGCTTATGCCCTTTGCACCCTACCAGTGGCGTGCAGGCACAGGTTACATCCCTCCCAAGGATTCAGTGCCAATGCCTATCGCTCCCATGTACCAGACCTATGCGTGTCCACCCACTTCCACCTCTACCTACGCTCACTGGATCGTGCAGGCTCCTAGCCAACAAGCCGTTGTTGCCGCTGAACCACCAGCTCCAGCTCCAGTCCCCAAGAAGAAGAAGAAATCCACTCCATCACCTCCACCCCCACCACCTCCTCCTCCTCCGCCGGCTGCGTTGAGTGTGGTATCTGAAGCAAGCTCCGCCCCCAAGACGATCGTCAAAGGAAGCGGATGGCGTATGGTGGGCAAAACAGCCGGCATGATCACCGTCGAGATCCCACCTCCACCACCACCCCAATCCGAAGCACCGCAAAAGGAGAAGGCGAAGAAGGTCGTCGTCGTCCAAGCACAGCAGCAGCAGCAGCAGAAGAAGCCGAAGAAGAGGATCGTGTGCATCCCGCCTCCTCCTCCCCCGCCGCCATCCTGCTCCATCTCCCCTAGCGACTCCGTCTCCGCCCACTCCACCACCGGCAGCGGCACGAGTCTCGGCAGCGCAGGCAAAAAGTCTGGAAAATCCAAATGCTGCCCGACCACCGGCACTACCACCACCACCACCACCAGCAGGACGGAAATCACCATTAGCAGTAGCAAAAGGGGTAAATTATCCCGACTCAATGTGCTGAGTCTTCGTGGAGGAGACGCGACAGTCGTTGCCGGAGGGGCAGCAGCAGCAGCAGCAGCAGAAGACACGGAAACGACGTGTCCGACGGTGTTGCCCGGTGTCAATTACATGTTCCCCCGCAAGAAGGAACATACGATTCTTCACATTTTCAGCAAGGCCGCGCCGGTCTGGGAGGAGAAGTATCAGGGACAGGCCATGGCGTTCAAGATGTTCAAGGTGACGACCAAGTTTACTGTCAAGGTGAGTACTACACATACAGTAGACCACATGGTGTCAGGATCTCCATGTGTGTGTGCGATTTCAAGTGTTGATCATTTGGCTGACTGCAAGTTCAATTCTTCACTTCTTTGACCATAGGACGTCATCGAAAGAGTATTGAAAAAGGAAGGGGGCGAAGCTTGTGGTGGATGGGGAGCCACAGAGTGTCATGAGCAAGGGGAGGGATGTTGGAAGAAGGTCAGTTGAACTTTTTTCATCACAACAAGTCCTTTTTGATATTTTGTGGCGAAAATGTGGATTGTATGCTGACTCCTTTTTCTTTTCTTTTTTTTGTTTCTTCACAGGGCACTACAATCCCTTACGACAGCGAGAAAGCTGCAGGTTCGTTGAGCAGCATGGGTTGGGATGCCAGGCGTGGCAAGGAGAGAGGTCCTGTCTGGTTGGTGGTGCACAAGGTCTAATGCTGATGAGACGTGTACTTCTGTAAGACTGTTGTTTTTGGTTGTTCTGCTTGACATTCTCACAGAGTCGATCGGACCTGCGAAATGCTTCATTGGTCAGAACGATGGCTTGTTTGCTTTTACTCCTGCTTTGCCACGGCGATGGGGCTCAGTAGTATGCTGGCATGTATCATGACAAGTCAAGCATGGCTCTCATAGCAGCAGCTATGTAATCACTGCTGAGATGCACACTTTACTCGGCATGCTTTTATTGAGGTTACAAGGTGGCCGCCACTCCTGTCGTAACGGTCAGGTAGCTATATACTGTCGCCCACGTAGGACCTTGTTGCTGTGGGCCAGCTTCGGACTTTGTGTTACAGATGATGATTGGAGCAGATGGTCGTGGTCGGTGTTGAAAGTGCCCTTTTTGTTCGAGCCAGCGGTCAAGGATGAGGCTCAGTCGATGGTGGGAAGCGTGCCAAAATATCAAGGTCGTGGCAGAACATACCCAATGCTGATGATGATTGCAGAGAGAGAGAGAGAGAGAGGATGAGAAGGAGAGCCCTAAACTTCACTGCTGCTCCTGTGAGCATGACAGTCGCTCATTTATTGCCAGAGTGAGTAGCTCTCAGCACTCGTGCTACGCAGGATCCGAGTCAGCCGTTCATCCAAGAAACAGCCAAGTCGACCAAAAGACGAGTCGAAGGAGCATATGACAGCACCCGAACGTGTCCGCACATGAAGACGCTGTAGCCATATGCAGTACCATGGTCGGCGATAACAACAAAGACTGTGTCAGCCTGGTGTCACACACGCCATGCAGAGATCTGCACGCCCCCTCCTCATGGAAGCATGCTGACCACCGAATATCAGTATTCACCGGTCAGCCAGTGTCTGCTGTGCGTTCACTCTCACAACGCGAGCTATGATGACGCTGCGGCATAATACAGCTGTAAAAATGATGATATGTGTGTCTTCATTGTACCGCAGACACGGGTTGCACGAGCATGCCGCTGAGAACAGTGGCTGCATCATCGATCCCATTTTCATGGCATTCAGTACAGGTCGCATCCCATATGCATGAGCCCGCGCGCTGGTGAACGATGATTACCTGTCGAGAGAGAGGAAGAGTGAGAGAGAGCTTCGATATAAGTAGTGTGCTTCCTTGCTGCCATGTGCGTCGCTGCTCCGGAACTCGAACAACAGGACAGCCTCTCGCGGTGTCACCGTCTCAGAGTCTAATCCGCCTTGCCTCGCACTGTACGACAGTGTAATCGTCCAAAATGGCAGAGACAACATCATCTGTAGGATTGGCCGCCACGATATTGGATCCGCGCGAGGATGAGCACGAGGACTGGCCGTTGCGGCCAGATTCTCCCATTGATATTTCCATAATCAATTTCGACAGACGAACTCCCGATTCCCAGGCAGCCACTCTCGCAGGTCATCATCGCAGTTCGACCCCAGTCGTCATCAACTTTGACAGACGCGATACGCCCGACTCCATGGCAGCGACAAAGCGCAGTCGAAGGTCTTCCATCACCGACTCGGGCGACTTTTCGATTGGGAACTTTTCTTTCGAGCAATTTCCTTTTCAGGGAGAACTGAAGGAGAAGCTGGACCATCATGTTCGCAGATCCCAAATCGGCGGAGCAAGCATCTCATCGGAAGAGGAAGAGCAAGAAGAAGAGCAGCAGCAGCAGCAAGGGGGCGGGGAAAGTGTAGACGAAGAAGGCGAGAGAATCGAGGGGGTTCGCTCCGAAGACGATGCCTCCATATATCCAGACTCCACATCATTCGCGCTCATCATGGTGGCTCTGTGCCTGGCCGTGCTATGTGTAAGTAAGGTAGTAAAGGCACAATGCGAGAATGATGAATGACAGCAGAGTATGTAGGTACTGATGATGTTCTGCAACTAGATGTGCCTGGATATGACGATCATTAGCACGGCGATCCCTCGCATTACAGACGATTTTCATGCTCTCGACGATGGTTCGTAAAACGTCCCATCCTCCGAGGAGCAATAACAGGAAAGACGATGCTGACCTGTCCGCAGTCGGGTGGTATGCTTCTTCGTATATGCTGACATTGAGTGCATTTCAACTGTTTTACGGCAAGCTTTATACCTTCTTCTCCGTCAAGTGGATCTTCATGATGGCCATATTTTGGTTCGAGATTGGCAGTGCCATTTGCGGCTCTGCGGTTAATTCTACAGCATTGATCGTGGGAAGAGCCATTGCAGGATTTGGATCAGCGGGTATCTTCAGTGGAGCATTGCTGATCATTGCTGCGAGTGCGCCTCTGTCGAAGAGGCCTACGTATATCGGAATCCTGGGGGCCATGTATGGGATTGCCTCGGTGACCGGTCCACTCATGGTATGGTGGTGATTTTCTTTTTCCTTTCCACTTCTACGCGCGCAGCTGCTTATGAAAGCTAGGGTGGTGCCTTTACGGATAAGCTCTCCTGGCGGTGGTGGTGAGTTGGACATAGTGCATGCGATACGCTCCCATCGAATCCGCTGATACGCTCAGCTTCTACATCAACCTCCCCCTGGGGGCCGTCACCGTCCTATTCATTCTCGTCTTCTATAGAGAGAGCGAGCAGTCTCGTGCGCAGGTGCTCAACGATGGCTGGAAAGCTCGTCTCTCGCAATTCGACCTCGAGGGACTGGCGATTTTCTTGCCCATGGTAGGAGGACATTTCTCTGGGAGGCTCTGGGAGGAGGACATGGCCTTTTCAGAAGCGCAGACTGCTGACTTCTTAAACGAGCGTAGGTCATCTGCTTGCTTCTGGCTCTGCAGTGGGGAGGCGCCAAGTATCCGTGGTCCAGCGGTCGCATTATCGCGTTGCTCGTGGTCTTCGGACTCGGTCTAGTAGCTTTCGTGGGGATTCAGTTCTGGAAGCAGGACAAGGCCACCGTACCAGTGCGCGTACTGCGGCAGCGCTCTATCGCAGCATCATCATGGCTCGCATTCACGCTGGGAGCCTCATTCTTCGTCTTTGTAGGTGGTGTCTAGGTGGTGTGGTGGTGCCAATGATGCAGTGTAGCTTGCTGACTGACAATCCTATGACCAGACATATTACATCCCCATCTGGTTCCAGGCGATCCAGTCGGCGTCTCCAGTACAGTCCGGGATTCGTAATATCCCGATGGTGCTGTCGGTGGTGGTCAGCTCGGCTCCCACCGGCGTGGCGGTGACATTGATCGGCTACTACACGCCCTTTGCGCTGCTGTCTTCGGTGCTCATGCCGATCGGCGCAGGCCTCACGACGACTTGGATGCCCGATAGCAGCCCTTCCAAATGGATCGGCTACCAGGTTCTTCTGGGCCTCGGAGTGGGATTCGGGTTTCAGCAGACGATGCTTGCGGCCCAGACATGCCTCCCGAAGAAAGATGTTCCGATCGGGACGGCTATTGTCGTCTTTTTCCAGACGCTAGGCGGAGCCATTATCGTCTCGGTCGCGAACAACATCTTCTCTAGCCGATTACTGTCGGGTATCGAGCGGGTAGTTCCCGAGCTAGACCCGAGTATTGTGCTACAGACGGGAGCGACGTCTTTGCAGGATGTGATTCCGGTCGAGTACCTCCCGGCCGTGATTCGTGTCTACAACGAGGTGAGTCTGAGAATGCTGTCCCGTGATTTGAGACTGACCTGACTGAATACATCCCTACAGGCACTTGTCGGCACCTTCTACGTCGGCACAGCCATGGCAGCACTAACCATCATCGGCTCGGCATTACTCGAGTGGAAGAGTGTCAAGGGACAAAAGGTGCACATGGTAGCTGCCTGAGGTGTCAGGTAGTGCTTGGACTGGGGCTTTGTCATTCTGGTTAGGATTGGGGAGGATTTAATATATTCCATCAGGCAGAACATAGGGGAGAGATGGGTCACCAGAAGAGATGCTTTGGAAATTGCGTCTGCAAGGGGTCACGATGCGTCGCTGCTGCCACGTTCTCTCTGCCGGGTGATTGTTGTTGTTGTTGTGGTTGTGGTTGTGGTTCTTGTTGTTGTTGTTGTTGTTGTTGTTGTCGTGTGTGATGGGAAATGGAGAACAAGGCCTCGCCGGCTTCTCTCGTCTCTTCGCTATAGCGGCGCTCGGTGCGGGCGGCGGCGGTGGAGGTCACGTGCATTTCCCTTTCCCAGGCGCGGATCGAGTCCAGTCTGGTCAGGGGAAAGTGCGACCAGTGCTCCTGCCCACTAGAAGAAGAAGAAGAAGTGGCACTGGTGGAAGAAGTGGCGGCGTGGCGGTGACGGTGGCGGTGGCGGTGGTGGTGGTGGTGGCGGTGGCGGTGCAGCACATCCAGCAGGTCCGCGTCCGTCACACGGGGCAAGAGAGCCAGCAAAAGGTCTTCGGTTTCCTGGAGACGTTCTTGCAGCGAGCGCAAATAATCCTTGGCGGGACCTCGCTTCTTCGTCTCGCTCCACCAGCACTCTTCGTTGTGCACCCGACACTGATCACACACCGGCCTGGACGCGCACATGTTCGTTAGTTTAGTCGTCGTATGTGTGTACAAGTACAAGTAGACACACACCTTTCTCCACTGCACTTTTGTCTTTTGCCACGGCAGACTGCGCACGCCGCCGTGATACGAGACCGCCGCGCCTTGTCAGGAGTTGACGTCGGCATGTACTAGGAGGTCAGGTCGGTCGATGTATATGAGGTACAGGGTACTACTGGAGGAGGTATGTGGATGTGGTATTGTAGGAGGTATGTGGTACTGTAGGAGGTACTTGTAGGTACCTTAGGTACATGTAGTAGAACGGGAGGTATGTGGTACAGTAGGAGGCATGTAAGGTAGTAGGTAGGTAGGAGGTAGTAGAACGGGTAGAGACTCAGAGAGAGAGAGAGTGAGAGAGAGAGAGAGAGAGATCGGGAAAACAAAACGCCAAGACTCCGGGACTCGGGAGAACTCTTCTCCTGTAGTCTCTACATATTCACCTCTCTCAGATCGTGCTAGATAGAGCATTAGGAAACATACTAGGTACTACTACTGCTTATTGCCTTCAATAGCAGCTACTAGATGATCTTCCAAACGATCAATCCTCGCTACTAGAATACCTGCAAAGCCGTCGAGGCTAGCCGAGAGGCGATTGCAGAGTGCTTCTACTTGTTCGATCAATCGATCGATATCCCCCGAGTCTGTTGGATGTGTAGTAGGGCGGGTATTAGTACAAAAAGGGGCTTGGGGCTGTTGGTCGTCTTGCGAGGCAGCAGAGGCATCTCGAGATGATAATGACATGTTTGAATGAAGGGAGATACAAAATAGGGGGTAAGGTCGGAGTTTTGATCTAGAATCAGGACCTAGGGTTGCGGTAGAAGTTACTTACTACAGTGCCTTTTTATACTCTGTGACTCTATCTATTAGATTGATAGTATTGTTCTTCACGAGTGCGCGGTCCGTTCAGGTATAGAATATGTATATATTTTATTATCTAGCGTGAATATGTCACGTTTAGAATGCGACTGCGCTGCTCTAGCTCTAATAGCTTCGCCTGCCTAACTTGTAGGTATACATGTTTGCTTGCAAGTAGCCCACTTCACCTTCCTAGAGGTATGTTTGCTTGCAAGTGTAGTCCCCTTACCAACAAGGGATTCAACAAAAAGAATGATTGCACGCGTCTCTAAGCCTCAACAAACATACTACCCTCTCTCTCTCTCCCTCTCTCTCTATAACTCAACATCAACAATGAAAACAATAACAATAACAACAATAACAATAACCCACAAGAAGAGCCATGGCGACCTCGAACCCATTCCAACACGACCATGAGCTGCAGATGCTCCAAGCAACAATCGCCGCCCGAAAAGCGAACCTTTCGATTTTCGAGCTCATTTTCAGTAAGTCGCGCCAAACACCACCCGCACCATTCCTACAATGCGATTCTAATACCCTCCAGAACTGGCCCAGGAGCGGTGGCCGATTGTCTGGGAGAAAGCCATCACCATCAAGCCCGACGTGAGCTTGAAAGAAGTATACGAGATCCTGGAGCTCGACGAGGACTACTACACTCTCACCGCGCGAATGCCCACGGCGTCCAGGACGGGCCCGCTGTATCGCCTCATTAGTCAGAAGCAACGAGATGGATATCGTGAGACTCTGCAGGCGATCTTGGCGCAAATCAGGAAGGAGGTGAAGGCGGGAGAGCGTGGTGGACCAGAGGGGATTCTCGTTTGTGTTTTGAAAGTGGCGAGAGATGCCGATGAGGAGGAGGAGGAGAATCGAGCACGAGGGGGGAACCATCAGAGCTGCAGAAAGCATGACCAGAGGGGCAATGGGCTGGCTGCAAAGGTCTTGGGCAGCCAATAGTGCTCAGAGTGTGCGCTTGCATCGTGACGATACAGTTTCAGGCTGGTGAAACTGCATTTCCACCCAGTACCCTCACACTCTCACACCCTTACTTCGCAAAAGATTCACCACACTCCCCGCCTGAAAGCCCATCCACTCCAACGTCCCTCCCACCGCACTCCCCAACACCCTCACCTCCTCCAACCTCCGGTCCAAAAACTCCTCGGTATCCCTAAACTCCGTACTCTGATCCCTCGTCTGAAACACCTCGGTAGCAGCATACACGGCACTCAAACTCGCCCGTTTCGTATACCACGACGAATCCACACTGGTATCACCCGCTAAAAACCACATTTCATCGCTCAACAAGCCCAGTTCTCGCACGCTCGCGGGGATATTCTCGGCGAGGGACATGAGTCCTAAGGCTTGCGTCCATTGCGGGACAATGCCCGCATCGACGTTCGCTTGCAGACGCGCGAGAATCAAACTTTTCACTTTTCGGCCCACGCTGAGTTTCTGCTGTTGTTGTTGTCCTCTTCCTCCTCCTCCTCCTCCTCCCCCTCCTCCGGCTGGATCGTGGAACTGAATGCGGTCTTTGAGTGCGAGGCGTTGGGTGATGAGATAGAATTGTACCAAATCATAAGGGCCTTTGGGGAAGAGGTTGGTGGAGATGTCGAGGTAGCCGTTGTCTTTCGCTCCGAGCGTGAGGGACTGCAGCGTGAATCCCAAGGTAGGCACGTGTTGCAGGGCAGATGTGAGGATGGCTGTCTGTGGTGCGGGATAGGGAGGCGGTGGGATGTGCTCGTAGGAGTGGTAGAGAGCTCTCTGCGGCGCGAGCATCAGAGGGCGGAGAGCCGCGGGCATGCGGAGAATTGTGTTGAGTGACATGGTCTCGTTGCGTTCGATGTCGTTGTCGTGGTCTTTGGCTGTGGTTGTCGTGATGGCATACAAAGTATACCTGGACGCGGCGGGAGAGAGATGAAGTCAGGACAAGGTCACGTGCAGATATCGAACTACAAGGTCCCTCCTGAGCCCTATGATATACGAGGTGACAAACAGTAATGATTCCTGCAATGTCATGTTTGATCTGCTGAAATCACTTGCCGACTGGACATTTTTTGCCTCACACTAGCTGATGTTGCGGAACGAGGTACGAATAGTCCATTCAGCGTTCGGCTTTCACTGGGGAGCCTCGCGAAGCATTGTGGTTCGTATCTGGTGAAGAAAGTTTAGGTACTTATACGAGATGCGATCGCCCAAATAATGACCCCCCTGGGCCATTCGCGCTCATTGTTGCTCTCCATACAGTAGTGAGTGACAAGCTAGGAGGTACCTAAGGTATGCAATCATACACCTGTGGATCGTGATCATTCATTGACGTCGTAGCCTGTGCGACTCATAACCTAAACACGTCCAACACCGGCTCTTCTCAATGGCTGATATACTGAAACACAGCACTGACATCCTTCTCAGAACATTCCTGTCGCAACAGCAGATCTTGTATACGGCTCATCGCTCCGCTCGCGCCATCGTTCGTGAAGTGGTTCCAGCTGCTCGTATCACCGTACAGCATAGCAGGAGCTTTGAGCACTTGTTTACCGTTCTTACACCGCTTGCACTTGAACGTGTCGTGTGTATCGCTCGTTGTGCCAGGTCGGTATTGGAAGAGCTCTCGCAAGGACTCCGTACTGAAATGTCTCTCGACGTCCTCTGCCGAGTCAACGACGCAAGACGAAAGCGCTTGTTTGTGCGACTGCCGTTGGAAAATCTTCTCCTCAATGGTCCCAGCCGCCATGAATCTGTATACAAAGCAGTCTTTCTTCTGCCCATCACGCCAAACACGCGCAAGAGCTTGTTGGTCAGCAGCCGGGTTCCAGTCTGGATCGAAAAGAATGAGTCGATTAGCACCAATGAGGTTGAGCCCACACCCTCCAGCTTTGGACGACAGTAGGAAGACAAATTCTGCTCCATTAGGGTCGTTGAATTTATCGACGAGTTTCTGTCGCTTGTTGACGTTCATGGTACCATCTAGACGCAAGCATCCATACGAGCGACTGCGACATAGCTTTTCAAAGACGTCCAAGGTCTGGGTGTAATTGGAGATTAACACAATCTTGTCGTTGCTATCCATGCGAATTCGAGCAAGCATGCGGTCCAGTACCTGCATCTTGCCAGAGTACACTGGATTGACCTCCCGATCACGGCCACGCTGATCTTTTGGAACGTATTCCGCTGGGAAATGCTCTTCCGATCCAGGCAGGTCGTCCGGAAGATTGAGCAGATCTGGATGATTGCACAGCTTCTTCAACAGACCGATCGCTTTGAGTGGTTGACTCCCTTTGCCTCGTAGAAGACTCTGGATCTCTGGTGACTTGATAAAGTAGTTGTATAGATCCAGCTGGAAAGGTGCGAGGTTGCAGAATACCACGTGCTCGTACTTGACCGGCAGATACTTTGATAGAATATCGTTCGTGCGCCGTATGATGAACTTGTTAACAAGCGTGAGGAGCTCCTTCAAACGTTCATCGCCTTTCTGTCTATCAGCTTCAGTCCCGTCGGCGTCTCGTCCTCGCAGGATTGGGTTCTCAAACTGCTTGCGGAAATCTGCCTGTGTGCCCAGGTAGCCGGGGTTGGCGAAGTTCAACAAGGAGAAGTATTCGGACAAATCATTTTGGATCGGGGTACCCGAGAGGATAACACGCTTCTTCACGTTCAGACCAGCCAGAGCCATATACGTCTGGGACTCGCTATTTTTGAGGCGATGGCCTTCGTCGCACAGCATCAGACCGATTGGCGTATTACGCAGCTCATCGACATAGAGACGTAGAGTCTCGTAGGATATAATGAGCACCGGACGGACCACTGCACGACCACTGGCTGATGCCCAAGCACGCATCTGCTGTGTCATCTGCTCTTTGGATGCCTTGCCGTCCACTGCAAAGGGCTCGATTGCACCCTCCCCGAGCCACTTGACCAGCTCGTTGGCCCAATTGCGGACCAAGCTGGCAGGGCATGCGATAATGCACTTCTGTATGGTACTCTTCCCAGCATCTGGCGATTGTTTCAGTAGTGTCCACATGAGCGTAATGCACTGCAAAGTCTTCCCCAATCCCATCTCGTCTGCCATGATGCAGCCCTCCGCGTCTGCATCGATCAGGCCCGTCGTGCACCGGTACAAGAATTTCACTCCTTCGACCTGATGCGGTCGTAGCACTTTCGCCAGTCGTGGGTCAATCACAACAGGCACCTTGGGACGCTCATCCACCACGACCTTCTTGATCCCTAATATCTCGGCCAAGCTCTTGTGCATTATAGGCTCGTCCATTACTGGCGTGCTACTCGGTGCTTTTCCATCGTTGTTCGCCCCATCAGACTCGTCCGATACCGGGGGTTGTGGCTTTCCGTCGACAGTCGGATCGAACAACACGATTGCAAATTCGCCACTGGGATCATGGAGCGGCTTCGCGACAAAGACGGTGCCTTGTCTGAGGCCGAGCAGCGGCGGGGGGCGTGAGGGGTTCCATGCGCCAGTGTCCCTGTTCTTCATGGGCACTGCGAACTTGGTGCGGAACATGGTGTCCTTATCCTTGGGTTTGAAGACGGGAAAGCGATTGACGTCTCGTGTCGCGAGCGCCAGGCGATCATCGTTGGTATAAGGCTTCTCTCCATCCTCGACGCTGTTGTCCGCGCCGCCATAGTCGACCCTCCGTCGCTTGCGCGCCGGCTTCTCGGACGCTCTGGTGGGCGTGCTCGATCCGGGACACTTGAACGGCTTGATCAGGCGGTCTGCGGTCAATGGGGTTCCGCCGTACATGCGCGTGCGATTCTTCGTCGACGGTGGCGGCACATTCTCTTTGTCGGCGATCATCGCGTTGGTGCAGGAGGTAAGTGAAATGGTGTTTGTGGTGGCAAGTCTGAGCCGAAGAAGGTCGTCAATCGCCACTGGGGAGACGAGGAAGGTTTGAGCAGGGAAGATGACGCGACGCGACGCCAGGCGGCGAAAACGCGCTAGAGCTAAACAACACGTGACCACCACCTCTACGGGAAACTACAAGTACCATTTATTGAACACATATTGTTACCGACGGACCTCTACATCGACACAGCCACCACCTGGGAACACGGATGGTACAGAACGTCTCATCAACCTCCCAACGACACAAGGTCTCCCGGAGGTACGCCGTTTCATCCTCTATTCTCGGCCATTTAACGATTCGATACCGTGCTGCGTGATCGCGACACTAGGTTGACGTATCCAAGCAATAGAGATGCTCCTGACTTGTTGACTTGGCCCGAGACATCTTCTAGCTCCACTAGCGAGCTGCTCGAAATGACCATTGACCAGAAATCTTTGGTGGGCGAGGAGCTGGACAACTCGATCCAGGGCAGCCTCGTACCAAGAGCTTGAATCTGAGTATAGGAAACATTTGTGACGCTGGGCAGGATAGCGCGGATTAAGCTAGCATAGGCTTGTCTGTCGTGAATCGAGGGCGTCGCTGAACCACAAACTATCAGCACCCAGGTGAGTAAGTCAATCATTGCCGAGCTGTTATTGCACTTATCCAATACTATCCGAAGCAGTTGAGGCGTCAGCGTGGCGCTGATATGGCTTTGCGCAGATGAAATAGCTTCTGTGGTTTGAAGTACTTTGCGACCGAATGTCCATGTCCAGAGCAGTCCAGTCAGTCGGATACATTCCTGGAAGTCTGCCATCCAGTCCCAGCCAGCTTCCGCTGGACTCGATGTTGGTGTTGAGCAGCGGGCTAATCGCAGCGCGATCTTGACAGCCTGGCTAGCTTGCTTTCCCGTATTCATGTGCGGGACGGAACCGTCTGATGTCGCCTTGTTCTGCTCGCAAAGATTGTACAGCGCGGTCAATCCCAGCAGTGCGTCCGTTACACGGGGCTGCAAAAATCCAGCAACCTCACGCTGCAGCATCAACGCTGCTTCTGGTACTTCGTAACCTTCAGCTTTAGCCTCAGACACCGCGTCTGTAGTCATTGGTCCAAAGGGCAAATGCAATAGAGTCTTCACCTTTCCCGCTTGATGGAAGTTTGCAAGCAGCAGACTCGCCGTTGCTGCTTGAAAGTGAGGCGCGAATTTGCTGTCTTTCCAATCTTCTCGTGATATCAGTGCCAAGGCATTCAAGTGATGCATAGAAACATCAAGCTGTCCGGAGTTGACCTTCATCGTAGCCAGTCGTATGATGGCCCACACCAGTGCGCATGCCAATTCCCTACGTTTTACAGAGCCAAGCGCATCGAGCTGTGGAAGCCCCTGGGATATGTAGATCATGGTATTGTTTTCGTGGATGATACTTCGGGTTTCATCCTGTTTCCATACATGATTGGCAATAGCAAGAAAGCTGTGGGTCAAGGCGGGTTGGCACAGCGTTTCCTTCCACAAGAGCTCAGGTGGCAACGTCGGCCACTTCCAGCTCTGGTAGTAGCCATGATATAGGTCCATGACTTCAGCATCAATCCGCACCGGGAACGCAGCAAATGGGTCTGGCCTTTCGCTGGGTGATGCACTCAACGAATGAGACTCGCGCTTCACGAGGCGATGCTCGACCCAGCGGGTCGCCTTTTTGCGCCGAATCACATCTCGGCTAAGCAGAGGCCGTGTAGTTGGCTGCCGCTGTACTGCCTTTCCGGTTTTCTTGTCAAAAACGAGCTGCAGGAACCGAGGCCGGGGCTCCTGTTTCGTAGGTGCTAGAACCAATCTCTCTGTCGATTCACTCGTCACTGTCTTGGCCTTCGGTAAGTTCTTCTGGTCCTGGACGGACTGTTGCGCATGCGAGCGAATGCGGCTCAGCGTTCCTGGATCAATGTGCCGCTCAGTTGAATAGTTGATGAACGAAAGCTCGTCGCCCATCTCCGCGAGACGCTGTAGACACGTCTGAGACTTGCAGGCTTCGGTCCATGATCAGAGCGCGTGGACGACGTTCACCATTCGAGCCCAACACATTCCCGTGGCTCCTAGCAGGAATGCACTCCGGTGGCGTCTGGTCTATCTAGGCCTAGTTCTTGCAATGATGTGCGACGGGAATCAATTTGCCCACGCCTTCAGTGCCAAGTACAGTATCAGGGCGGATTCGGAGCCGGTTTCGATATACACCTACGTTGGCACGTTGCCAGTCGTGAGTCGTCTTTCCAAAGTCAATCGCGATGCTCGAGGCACATGGCTGTGATCAAGCACCCAGATCACACTGGAGACCCTCAAACCTCAGCATACCTACCGTTGGGTACCTAAGGTAGGTAGGTATAAAATTGTGCTAGATTCCGCAATGACAGAAGTGCGCAGGCGAGAGGCGAGAGGCGAGAGGCGCCCTCTTTAATCTCATACACTGCTATCGGCATCCTGGTACAAATCCTTCAACGCCACAGGCTCCGCGTCCATTGCCATCAATCACATCGTTCTCTCCAATTATGTACCTAGTGACTCACTTCCATGCTATATTGAGTGCCTTCGACTTTCGTGTTCTTACTTCCCAGCCATCCAGCCAAATTTGCTCAGCCTCACTCTTGCCGCAACGCCAAGAACAACCAGCACACTCGCGACCACCACAGCCCATAGCTGGATCTTCATCACATTCACGTTGTATGTCGTATAGGTCGCTGCACAAATCGTTGCCAGCATGACCACAGTCGTGATATAACCCCCAACTCGGTGATACTTGTACAAGCTCTTCGCATTGGCTTCGCCTCCATACAGCCCGGGAGTGAAGTATTGCGTGAAGCCCACAAGCACTTGCAGAATCACAAGAATGTATGCCACGAGTCCAAGTCTCGCGTGAGCTGATTCAAAGTGTGTCCCATTGTGTGAGATCTTGTTGTACTCGATAACGACGAGGCCAGCGATGGCTGTGAGAACTCCGATATCGTTCAGGGCGGCGTGAGCGTACGTGCCTTCCTTTTTTTGCTGGGCTGTATGAGTGGGCTGCACTACAAGTATGGCTTGGATGAGCAGCAGGAAGGCGGCGGAGTTGAGGAGCTATGACGAACAGACAGATGTCAGTGAAGTTCAAGTTGTTCTGCACAAAGTGGATGATGGCTCTCATACCGGATGTACCGAGAAGAGGATCAAGTCGTTAGAAAAGACAGAGCCCCATACGATGGCTGCAATCTGTCGGTGTTAGTCCACAGTCGATCGAGGAGCATCCCGACAGCTTACTATCCATGCGCCGGCCTGGGCGACAACAGCGGTACCTGAAGCCATCGTGGTGAGCTGACTGGTGCAGAGACGGAGCCGGTGGAGAGGGAAAGAAGAGCTATACCCAGCACAAAATTGTGATACAGTGGCCTGCCCCCCGGTAAGCTTGCATCTCCTCTTTCACCCAGCAAAGGTGCTTCATCGCTCGTGTCCTCTGTTCTCAGTGTAGCCATATTGTCCTTCTCCTTGCAAGGCCCTTCAGGTCTCCGGTATTCTCATCCACTATGCCTCTCTCTTGACCAGATGTTACTGCTGTCCGCCGAGAAGACCACCTGTAGGCTGTAGGCTGTAGCTGAGAGGAGATCTGATAACAGTGGTATGGCGTCTGCAGCAGGCCGGAAGGACGTCTGAGTCGGATCAGATAGTGCGAGAATGGGGATGAAAGCTTCTAGTTAAGCTGGTTCAGATCTGTTTGTAGGTACCTGCTAGGAGGTATCAATCCGGTATGTAGGTAGGAGGTAGCCAGGTGACTACGATATACTTCCCATATGTAACCGCGTCATCAACTCCAATGCGAGAGACAGGGAGCAGACCTGCAACACCCGGACAACGTAACGTGTTGTATTATCACGTCTTCGATGTCCCCGCCTTGAACCTTCTGGTGTCGGACACGAACAACACAGCGAGGCGCCAATCGCATGCTCTGGATTGATCAGCGGGCAAGCTTCCCGGAAGATCGGCACGAGACGGAGGCGAGGGAGCTGCGGAGTCACGGACCTGCGGTCAAGCTGTCGCTGTCGCTGTCGCTGTCGCTGTCGACCGAGCGGTGGGGGCGGTGGGGGCGGATATGTGATCGGAGCCTGAGGCAAATAGAAAGCCTGAGGCAAGGACAAGGCCTGAGGCAAATACAATTAATAACTTCATTAATTCGCCCAGATGACCTGACTACACACAGCAATCAGTCTGTGTCTTCCACTGACGAGGCTCCATCATCAACCCCCGGCCGAAAGGAAATATGGACTTCACTGCAGCGATTGCGATGATGAACAGCTTACCCACTTCATCTGCCACAACTTGACCTCCTCTGGCAGCGGAATGCCGGGACAAGCGCGAATGAATATGGTCTATTCACATATATAGAAGCGCGAGACAAGACTAGTCGTACGCCAACGTCTTCGGACAACGACGACTCGCCATCAGAAGGCAAGGCTAGCAGCAAGGGGGTGTCTTTCTCCCGAGCCAATTTCTTGCCGTCGACACTTCCACCCAGTATGTAAGAGCTAATACTATAGAGCGAAAAACAAGAAGAGAAAAAAAGAGAAAAAAAGCAGAGGCACGCCTCGGCATAACTCAGGTCTACCATCTTAGTCTCAAACCGCAAATGACATGTTACCACCAGCACTTGGAGCGGCTGTTATGGGAGGAACTCGCAATAATCTCCCTGCCATGTCCCCGTTTCGCTCGCTCTCTCCGGATATGAGAGGTACATAAGGTACCTATATAAGGTGTATACCTTCGACATGTGAATTGATAACTTCCAGAAACAGAACTATCCGCCAACTCAGCAACATCCAGTCAGCTCGAAGACCCACTACCTATTCAACTGATCTTGCCCTCTCGCCAACTCACACACTCATCCTTCAGCATCATCATGATGTGGGCCAAATCCTTCAACAACGTGGTCCTCGTGGCTGCAATGGCCGCGTTTCTCATGGTCCTACCTGCTTCAGCGACCGAATTCGGATGTGCCTCGCAAATCCACTGCAAAACGGATTGTGACTGCCCTACCAACTGGAAGGGTGAATGCCATGCCAACTCGTGTTTCGAAGGCTGCTGTTACTAAATGGTCGAGGTGAGTGCTCTTTGATGATGGTCCGAATTCGTTCCTTAATATCGACAACAGAATTCTAATGTGAGTTTGATAGGTGGTTTGCTGACGACGTAGCGCGACCCTTGCGCTTCGAGACGACAGTGGCGAGAGGAAGATGAATGTTGTCCGTTCGTTCGTGGGTTGTGAAAGTGGAACCAATACAACGCAGCTGGGCCGGGGTTGGAAGGGGTTTGTGATGACCCGGAAGTAAATTGCGTATCGCGATCGGGCTTTGGAGGAGGCGGAGAAGGAAGAGGTTCCTTGACATTCGGTTCATTCGTTCTGCTAGGATTTTTGTAAAGGGAGCGGACTGATTCTGTTGCCGCGTGGTTATCGCATCGTCTTCTTCACACCTCGAATCCCTTCCCAAGCCTGATTGTCTCTCCCCCACCATACCATAATGTTCCTTTCCTGAAATCCAGACCCTTTTCCTCACCTACGACCCATTCACTGCCTCTGTCTCTAGTATTCTGGCCTGGCTTTGGCCAGAAGGTCTTCCTCAGCCATGTGTTGATGTTCTCGATCTTGCTCACCAAGATAGCCACTTTGATTGGATCTACATTTCCATCTGAAGTCTGGAAATCGGATTTATCGATGAAGCGACCAATCGTCAAGTGTGCTGAAGGGATCACATATCTGCTCGCAACTTTAACGCCAGAGGCTGAGACTAGACTGAACAAATCTCGACGAAGGTGGTGATATGTATAGCTGTCGTTCTGGCCTTCTCGTGGAAGTTCTTTTGATGGCTCATTTGCAGCAGGAAGCCATGACAAAGCAAGTGCCTGAGCATCGAAGCTCACCATGGGCTTGACCAGCCTGCATCTATGATTGAAGGTATAGTCTGTGATGGCCTCCGCATGTGGTCGGATCTGCTCAACCAGCGCGTCGATTTCTGGTTCCGTCAGGGAGTGCGTCACCTCGAGTGCTGTCATGTGTAGACTCATCTGGGGCATCAGCCAGAGATTTGGAGCGACTGTCTTTAGCTCCTCTTGAAGCTCTGCCACCACTGCTTTCACGTTCTCAGTGGGACGAGCCCAAAACACAAGACAATGTCGAGGATCTTGGTAGCCCTGGTGCTGTTGAGGATCTTCCAGCTTCGCGAGGATATCATCGACAGTGACGCCGGGGAAGTCATCAGCGAGCAGCTTTGCTTTCTGCTGAGCAGTGCGATTGCTTCGGTGATTGTCATAGCGGCGTTGAATCTCAGCTTGGTCGTTCTTGCACGACTCTATCAGGTCGTGGTAAGGATTATCGGTCTGATTCACGCTTGGCGATCCTCCTGACAGGTCCTCGAAGGTATAGTAAGATGCCATTACCTCAAGGTTTGCTGGGCTACCGAAGTCCTATTGTTGTCAGTCTATACCTCCCGTGCACTACCTCCTAGGAAGAGGTATCTGGGCACTCCATATCCGATATGTGCCAGCCTCGAGCTCGCGGTACAGCAGCGATATCGACGAGATGATATGAATACGGAGTTATACTGACCTGCTTCGATGTGCTGTCTGTGCTGCTGTAGTGAGATACTGTATGTTGGTGCAGCGTGTTGCATGAAGAGACGACGATGAGGTTATTGAGGTGTGAGCAGGTTACGCCAGTCGAAGCTTCGATGCTCACATGTTGAGGAAGTGGGGCCTTTGTTGAGTTCACGCACTCCAAGATGGACATAGACTACAGGTACATGGAATATGAGGTAATTCAGATCACATCCACATTCAGTAAGATATTGTCAGAACCAAGTAACGAAACCTGACCAGCTTCGTCAGCACATCACGTCGGATCTAGGTTCCATTCTGGCAGCAATGGAGAGCACACGAGGACACATGGAGAATCGTGAAAATCTGATCGTGACGTCTTTGAAGGCATTCGAACTGTACCGCCTCAAGTACCCGCATCCGCATCCGCATCAGCTGCAGGGAATGACACGAAATACGCCCAAGCACCACCCACAGCAAGTAACAGCACGCCCGAAAAATCCCACCATGAGTCCTAGGGCGTACCCGTTTTGCCCATCCTTGGTGAACCTCTGATTTGTGGCATGCTTCGTGACTTTTTAATAAAGAATCGACTGGGTATGCGTCTATTGAGCGGCTGGTTCCTCCTCGTCCTCGCCAGTAAGTGCGTTGCGCTTCTGGGTGATACGCTCTTGTCTCCTCTCGCGGGCAGCCTTGGTCTTCGCGCGCTTGGCATCCATCTCTGCCTTGAGCTTCTCCTCACGCTGCTTCTCGGCCTTGGCCTTGTGGATCTGTGATGATCACAGTCAGTATGTGGATTGCGGTCCGCCAATGGTGACCACGTGACAAGGGCGTCATGGATCTGGGAGGGGCTGAACTTACGTGTTCAACGAGAGCACGCTTGTGCTTGAAGGTGTTACCCTTGCTCAGGTGGTAGAGCTCGTGGTAAAGGTGCTTGTCAATCTTGCCGGCAGCACGGTACTTGACCAACAGGCGGCGGAGCACACGAAGGCGACGCATCCACACAACTTGACTATACGAGGTATCAGCGAGTGCCCCCCTCAACCAGTGTCCTCCTGTGATTTGATTCCTCCACTCCAACATCTTTCTTGTCACACCTTGCGCCTCTCGTGTATCTGATCTCCACCCAGGGTATCTCGGTGCAGACTTACGTTGGCATACGCGCATCAGCAGTACCCTTCCTCTTACCGAAACCACGGTGTCTTCCAATGCGGCGGGCAGCAGTCAACTCTCGGGCACGGGCACGCGAGTGCATGGTGACTGGCTTGCGGATGATGAGGCCATCGGCAATCAGTTTGCGAATGGTCTGGCGGGAGTTGGCGTTGGAGATCTCGTTGACCTCATTTGGGTCGAGCCAGATCTTGCGCTTTCCTGCACCGGTGACGGAGGCCGCCAGGCGCTTCTGGGTGGTGAGGTTGACCCTACAGCAGCCATTGTGTTAGTATCATGTTTCAAAATGTCGCTCTGCCGGTGCAAGTGCGAGTGGAAAGGAGTTGTGGACGTCGAAGTCGGGGGAGCGCGGTCGAAGCGCCAGTCGTGATATGTGCGTTTCGTGATGTACGGCATCGTGGTCGTACTTACATCTTGACGTCGTTGGGTGGTGATGGTCCGGGTGATGGTGGCAGAGAGCAAGCAGCAAGCGTCGTCGTTTGGAGATGTCGAGCAAATCGTCGTGTGTTGGCTTGGCACATTCAATTTTAGCGTTTCTGCCTCAGGCCTGCGGGGAAAGTGGCGAACCAACATCAATATCAGACATGGCGGGGACAGCCGCTGTCCATCCGCAAGTGAACGCTTCCAGTTTGCTCGTTCCATCCTCCATATACCTCCTAGGTATGTAATCAGTACATGGTCATGCAGTCTTCTAGTGCCATGCAACGAGCGCTACACCAGGAATTGAATACAAATCGCCTTCAGCTTGCTTGAGACAAAGGAAGTTGTTTGAGAAGATGGTACAGCGAGGCAACGCAGCAGTCTATACGCAAGAATGCACGGCATACTACCGAGTTGTGAGTGTGACAAAGCTCATACATGACGAAATTGCGGGCGGGAGTGTTCATTGTCATCTTGAGCTGCATGAGATGGAAACATTAGACCAAAATTCAAGGCTCGGGTCATATATCAATCAATATGTGGGCATGGCGAGGAAACAGCAGCAGATCAGATGAATGACGTGACACAGACCATAGACTACATGTATTTCGTCGACCAGTATATGTAGCCTCCAGTACAGCGGATCTCGCAGTGCCTGGCTCAGGCGTCTTACTCTGTCACGTCGTATCGTTGTGATCGTTTAGACGTCCAACATTCTGCATAGCAAGGGCCTGGAGTAAGACGTAACAAGCAAGATTGTCTGGGACACACGCTGAAGAGATCAGATAGATCTGGATTCGGAGCCAACCCGAGCATTTAGCAACCTAGCAGTTGTGGAGGACTCGCACGGCTATCTAGCCTGCAATCATTGTCAATGCCGGTTCTTCTTCAAGTCTATTGTCGTGTGTTTAGGGGTACTCCCCAAGCACGACCAATTACATCAATCATCCACGGTTAATGCACCAATCGAACGGGTGCCTCACTAGTGACCTATCTGGGAGAGGTATAGATCACCTTTGACGCATCTAGGTCATAGAGCTAGACAACGTTGAGGACAAGCTGCAGATCAATAGCATTGGCAACCAGTGTTTGAAGGCGCTCTAGACACGAGGTCGTTGAGTTCATTGCAGGCCGGGAAAGCCCTTGGGACTCGAAAGTCAGAGGCAGGTTGGAGCACTCAATACCATGAGCACTGGATTTCGAGTGGGCATGGACTGCTTGATCATATCTGTATATCTCTTCAAGCCATCTGCCTGCCTCAGAACAGCCCCAGCAAGTCCTCATTCGTCTTTTTGGCTCCACCGTTGAGCTGCGTCGGCGCTGACGGCGGTTCATCGTTCATGCTCATGCCCGCGAAACCATTCATTAGATCGTTGCCATCAGCACCACTGGCGTTGGCAGGTGTTGGGTCGCCACCGAGACCCATGAGATCTTCGAGGCCGCCTCCCATAGTAGGCGAAGTAATTGCAGGACTTGCGACTCGTTGGGGAGTGCCAGCCAGGCCTTCCAGGCCCGATGCTCCAATACCCGGGGCTCTTTGCATAGACGCTGGTGCAGCACCATCGAAGTCGATGTCGAGCAGATTCTCGGCGTTGTTCTGTCCCGATGGAGCACTGGTGCCTGCAATGGCAGCCGACACTGCCGCTGCGGCGATCGGATTCTCCTTGGCGTTCTGCTTGGCTTCTTCGATAGCCTCCTCCTGTAAAGCCGAGCTTCGACCGGCGCCCAGGAATGCTTTGGGTGGTTTGTGATAGACTGATGCGAGTGTTGATAAGTTCGGAAGTAGCTGTTCGAGTAGGGGCCCTGGAAGTTTCGGTATCGTCGATGTGATCTGGGGCCTTTGTGCAAGCACAATGTTCTTAGCGATCTGAGGATCCGATGAAAGCAGCCGCCAGTAGATGTAGGCTCTGTCGCGCACATCGGGATTATCATTCTCTGCTGTTGCTGCTTGTAGAACCTTCTGCACCAATCCTTGCGCCTGATCTGGCTTCTTCAAGAAGAGCTTGACGACAGCAGTCAAGATCTGGAGTTGTGTCTAAACAAATGTTAGCAACGCTGTCACGTGAACTGTGCGTGTATTCTTACCTGTGCGAACTCCTCATTGAAATCTTCCACGAACCCTTCCAAAATGTCACCAGCATTGGAGATTTTCTCGGCATACTCGCCAACAATCCAGATCAAGCTTCCTCGCGCCTTTGGGTCGTCTAGGTCGTCGATACATTGACACAGCGTAGGGATAATGCCTTCGTATCCTGGGTATTTGCGGAAGATGTCCTTGATGACGACTATCACTTCTTGCACAACGTAGCCGACCTTCGTGTTGATGAGCTCGAGCAGGACGTTGACGGCATTTTCTGCACATTCCTCAATTTTGATTGCAACCTGGCCTATCGCACGAACTGCTTTTCGCACGAAATCGACGTCAACCTCGACGGCGTACTCCTTCAATTCCGCGAGCAACTGGTCCACATTGCTGGAATTTGCTATTCGAACCATGACCTCCAACTTCTGTAATTTGAGGTAAGGTGGGTCATTGTATTTGCAAAAGAAGACTCGCATTTCCTTCTCAAGGAGCTCAGGTTGTTTTTGCAGTAGCAGATCAATATTACGTAGCGCCACGTATTGCACTTCAGGCTGACTGGAGATCAGGGTTACCAGAGGTGGCGACATCTTCTTCAGGTACGTTGCATGTAATGCGGCATTCTCGATGTATTGCATGTGTAGGAAGACAGCTTTGACAGCTGCGAGAACAACAGACGGGTTGACATGCTGAAACTGCGGCACCACTCGTTCGCAAACATGCTCGGCCTCCTTGGCATCCAGGGGTTTGTAGTTGGCCAACGTTTCCAGAATCGTGATGCGTCCCCATTCCGTGCACTCATTAAGAGCAAGAAGCAGTTTCTTGAGAGTTCGTGCTGTCACCACCAGTGCATTGGTTTCGGGAGCAGCTTCGGTAATTTCTGCCAGAGCAGTAACCGAGTTGGCCACCACCATCGGGTTGCTGTCCGCGATCATCTCTTGGAGGGTCTCCAAGAAGCCATTCTCTATGCACAAGCTCGGGTTGAGGTCAAAGAGCTTGGCCACACACAGCGCTGCTGTTTTCCGCACATATGGTGACTCGTCCTTGAGGGTCTTCCGCAGCGGCTCCTCCATGTAATCCACCATCTTGTCCACTCGAATGCAGCCCATTGTGCGTATTGCCAGTGCTCTCACGAGCGGATTAGGGTCTTCAGAGTCCTGGACGAATGTATTCACGGCCAGAATGCACAGATCGGGATGTGATTTGGCATAGTTCATGAGATAGAGGTAGACCAGCTTCTTCTGATCCAGGTCCGGCGTAGCGATATTCTTGAGCACATCAGGGAACAGCGCCGACACGTCCTTGCCCAGCGTCATAGACATGATGGTCTTTTGAATCGACTCCTTGCGCTCCCAGGCATACTGAGAGACCAGCCCGGCTCGCAACTCGAACGTTTCGCCTTTTCTCGCAGTGCCCAGCGCATTGCGCAGCCTGTTGACTGCCATGATGCGCTGCGTCTGGCGTCGTGCACGCCAGGTGAAGTTGTTCACTGGCTCAGGTCGGTAGGTAGGCAGGTAGGTAGGCAGGTAGGTAGTTCCACTGAGGTCTACCCTAGGTGCGCGCCATACAACGCGAGATGGAAAGTGTGAGGCGGGCGGGCTTTCTTTGTTGAAGAAGTTCGGACGTTGCAAAGGGCGGATTCGTCGTGATAGAGGAGGTCGTCTGGTGTGTAGGGAGGTAGGTAGGTAGGTAGGTAGGTAGGTAGGTAAGGAGGTAGGTAGGTAGGTGTGATGTGCGAGAGGTGATGTCTGTGGTGTTTGTGATGATTCTTAGGAGGTCCACGGTCCACACCTCGAGTTCTGGCCGCCAAAACCTTCACTAGAACTTTGTAGGTACATGTACTGTACGTTCTACTTCAACTTCTTACATCAACATGTACCTACTACCTACATCTACCTGTAATCACCTTCATCAACACAAAGAAATCTCGGCTCGAGCCACGTGGAGTACTCTGTAATGGTCAGCTGATTCTGCAAATGCCTTCGACGTACCTATGCTAACTTCCAATGTGCATGTTCACAGCCTTCAAACTTGCCCAACCTCAGGCGATTGTTTGTTGAAGCACGAACAGAAGCAGAAGAAAGTGCATATTCTCGAAATGCTTTCTACAATCTGGTCCTATTCATGTCGTCCATAGCAATCTTCAGTCTGGCAGCTCAAAGGATGAACAGCCAGCGATGAGATCGAACCCCAAGCGAGGGCGAATCGGTATGCTGTCAATCGCACGCGACCGTGAGGGCATTTCAGACTTCTCGCCACCTAGCCGCTATGATCGAGCGCCAGCCAGCTCGAGTGAGCTGCCTAGTTCCATCACCACTGGTCCTCAATACCGACATACCATTGACGAGCGAAACTGGCCTACGATGCTCTCGCAAGTCTCTGTCTACTGCACGAAACCATCGACGAATGCCGCCATGGAAACTTTGATGAACATTCCAGCAGAAGTCTTCTTTGATCAATCACAATGCAACGGTCTCGCTCTACATGTGTTTCCATCAAAGTCTCCCCAGCTTGCAGATATACTGCAGCATAACAATCGCGCCATCTGTACACAACCCGGTGCCTGCAGGAAGAACCGGACGGCGGAAGCGCCTTGAATCTTGATCAGCAGATTCCACCAAATTAACGTCTTCTCGGTGAAGTTCGCCGGCAGCACGCTAAATTGTACCGACTACTGTACAGGTACGCGAGCTAGCGACTCCACCATCAAAGACGTTAGGCGAAATGCAGGTTCCACCGAACTGAACCCTCCCACCAAAAAGTCTTTCGCGCCCTTGGCTTGTAACTGATTTCCAATGCCCAAATCTTTCCACGTCACGTCGTCTGCGCTTCATACAACACGATTGGCAGCAGCTTTCTTATCCCTTCCGAACTCGTACAAGCACCCGACCACATGGCGGTCGCAATTGCAGATGAGTCCTCGCCACTTCTCGTAAACCACAGTGTTGATACTGCCGACGGCGACCATCATGCGAAAGGCAAGAATATCATCGACTTTGACCCTGCTGGAGATGTGGACGACCCGTATACCTGGTCGGCAACTTACAAGTGGAGCGCTGTATCCCTACTGGCCTTGACTGCGTTCACAGTGACCTTCACTTGCATCAGCCTGGTTCCTGTAGCGGGGAGCATCGTGCGTGATCTGGAGGACGAAGCAGACAAGAACGCCAGCGTACTGTTAGTCACGATATGGGAGCTGGGGGAAGCTGCGGGCCCGTTGTTGATTGCACCTCTGTCAGAGGCGTTTGGAAGATATCCTGTGATGAATGCAGCAAACGTCCTCTTCATTGCTGCCACCGTGCTCGCGGCTCTGGCACCTAGTGCGCACGTACTGATTGCGGCGAGATTCCTGACCGGATTGGCGGTGGCCTCCAACGTGCTTAACCCAGCTATTGTTGGTGATATGTTCATATCTGAGCAGCGTGGGACAGCAATGAGTCTGGTTCAGCTTGCGCCTCTAGTAGGGGGCGCTCTCGGTCCCGCACTTGCAGGTTATATCGCTGAGGGACTTGGCTGGCGCACGGTACTCTGGATTTCCGCTGCACTAGCTTTGTTTTGTGAAGTCACCTTCCTGCTACTGTTTCGGGAGACATTCCGAGTCAAAATCCTGAGTATGCGTGCAGCAAAACTGCGAAAGGAAACCGGCAACACGAAGCTTCGCACGGTATATGAAGTCCAAGGCGAGATGGAGAATGCGTCGGTCTGGAAACAAGTCATGCGGCCTATCGTGGTGTTCTTTGGCAGTGGCGTTCTTCAGGCAATGTCCATCTTCGGCTCCGTGGTCTTCACGTACTTTTACGTGATGAGCACGACGCTTCCCGACATTCTGGGAAGCATTTATGGTCTGTCACCGGCTGCTACTGGAGCAGCATTCATCTCATTCAGCGCCGGATCAGTCGTGACGGTCACGCTCTGCAACCAGACTCTCGACGGGATTTACATTCGCCTACGCGACACACATGGCAAAGGAGTGGGACATCCGGAATATCGGCTGCCACTGGTCATCGCAGGCGGATTTCTCCTCCCACTGGTGGTGGCAATGTATGGCTGGACAGCCGAAGCTCAACTACCACTTCCGGTGATGCTCGTATCGGTTGCGTTGATCGGAGCATCGTTGATGCTTGGCTTCTTGCCGTTGACAGCGTACATTGTGGACGCGTTTGGAATGTACTCGGCGTCTGCAATGACAGCTGTGATTGTGACCCGGTGTCTGGTAGGGACATTCTTACCTCTGCTGACGGAACCGCTAGTGGAGAGGATTGGCTATGGTCTGGCCTTCAGCGTTCTGGCAGCCTTGAGCTTGAGTCTCGCGCCAATCCCCGTATTTATCATGAGATATGGGCAGAAGTGGCGGCAAAACAGCACTTACACGAGACAGGATTAATTGCGAGGGGAGGGTGACGCCGTGACGGTAGTAGCATGATAAGATGAACCATGGTCCATGGAGTGACGAGTCTGGAGAGATGCCATTATGCGATTATGATGCTGCGTGCAGTGCGTGCCAGCAATAGCATGAGGCGATGAATACGAAGTCGGAAAAGCGGTGATGATTACGTTATCAAACAAAATGGTTTCCCACCTCACCTTCCCTTCCCTCTCTCACGTCTGCGCACTCTAACGACTGGAATATCTCAGCCAAGGAATGCCTCCTCCGTGTCACGGTCTCACAAAAGTGCTGGACTGGGACGCCATTCAAGCTCGACGGAAATGCTCGGGCGAGGCTGATATTCTGTACAGACACAGCGGCAGCGGCAATACGTTCGCGAGACGTTGTGCCATTTCACGCATACCTGAACAGTAATGCACATCCATCAGAGTCTAGATGCTGCTGACTGTTCGCAGGACAATGAAGACCTGGAACTGGCATAAGCATGCGTCGGCAGCTGTCAAATGTAAAACTAGTGCCAAACTCGCGCGGGCGAAGCTCCAGTCTGCATATGCCATAAACCTCCAGGAATCAATGGCGTTCGTCGAAGACGATGTGAGATACGGTGCCTCGGATACGCCGCTTCGAAGATCCAATAGGCCGCTATATCGTGTTCTGGCGGCCAGCCGGTGGTTGATATTGCTGGCCTTATACGAATCAAGGGCACGACCGCTAGAGCGGCACAGCCTTCTCGCTTCCTATCCCAAAGTGGCCCCTACAAAGGACATCTTGTTCATCGGGCATATCTCTTGATGGGCCGCACAGGCTGGACCACTTGAACGCCACATGTTGCAGGACCATACAAACGGTGAATTTGTTGGTACTGGCGACTGCCGTGTGACCAGAGCACGTCCTGCTGTGCTCAGCGCCACGGTAGTAAATAATGACAGTACTGACGAGCCAGCAACGTCGTCGACACAATGTCCAGCATCATATTCGTTGCCTAGTGATGGTCGGAGAAGAAGAGCCACGTTATCGAGACTTGACATATTGAGATGCGACGGTCTCGACATGGCAAAAGGCAGGGATGCGCGAGAGCAGACTGTGAAGCATGCCATTCCGGTGCTGGATGTGCCTCTTACGTACAGTACAAAGGCCATCAGCTACACAAGCATCACGGTCCTAGATCATTGCTGTCCCGCAACATACGTAGCTGGGAAGCGCGCTAATATCTTGCTCAACAGACCGGCACCGAAAATGTGCGCGCTATTGACAGTAGGATCTAGTTCATGCGAAATCCTGACGGCTTTCGCTTCGCAATCACGGACTACGTAGTAGCAGAGCTATCGTCCAAGATGCTAGGGCAAGCAATCATCGCACGTTGCATGGTAGCGCCTCTTCTCTTCGACCATGTGCCGTATCCCCGTCTGGTGAGCACAGCGCAGGATATATAAAAGTATCCCCCCTCCCGGGTCATAGCCCTGGCCTCTATATCCACTTTGAAAGATCCTGCCATCCCATCAAGCCCTGAACGCGTACACTCACAACAGATCTGGTCCCCCATCTCCTTTCTGGCTCTCTTTGGGCTGTTACTCGATACTGTAGTGCTACACAGCACCACAAGACCGGAAGGTGTACAGCGAGGCATCGACCATACTTCTGGACTCTTCTGCAAATCATCATGTTCCGAATCTCTGGAATGGGCCTCAGCCTCCTCCTTGCGCTTCTATGGCTGAAAGTGTCTGCCGTCGACACAACCAAAGATGCCGAACGAATTGCGAAACTGACCATGGCTGCCACTCAGCTCGACCGACTGGCGCTGCTACCAAGTAACGCCGACTGGACGTTCGACTTCAATCTCCAGACGTACACCTACAACTGGGCGCCCGGCGGCGTGACGAACATGAACGCTGCGACATTCCCAGCTGCGCACGGAAACGGACTCACCTGTTCGTTAGAGCACCATGATGATACTGAACAAGACATGAGGTGCTGACTACCCAACAGTAGCCATGGTCAATCTCGGCCCATGCGCCATGTTGCCACCACACTACCATCCTCGCGCTGCCAACTGGGTCGTAGCTATACAGGGCAAAACCACAACTTGGATGCAAGAAGAGAACGGAGCGCACACGATAGTCACATCCCTGACCCCCGGCCAGGCGACCATCTTTCCGGCCGGCAGTATGCACATGATGGCCAACAACGGTAAGTCCGCGTTTACAGCGCCTGCGATACCTTGCTGACGGTCATGAAGCGTGTAAGCCTGCTCAGCTCGTCTCCGCGCTCAATCACGAAGATGCCGGAACCATGAACATTAACCAAATTTTCCTGAATGGCTTCGCGCCCGCATGGGTGAATGCAGCCTTCGGCGGCAACATTGTCAACGACCAAACAACGGCGCATGCGTTACCTCCCGGCACCGGCGCGAATTGGGGCTCAGCAGAGTGCATGTCCCGATGCAAGATTACGCCGAGGGATGCGACTGGTAGGGCAGTAGAGCATGGAAGATGAGCTCGCTCTTCAGGGACGTGAATACCAACCACCAGGCGGGTAAAACGCTTCTCTCCTCCGATATCGCCTGGCAGGGAAAAAAGGACGGATAGAAAAAAAAATTGTAGATATCGCTTTCCTGTCGGCGAAAGTAACTTGGATGGAGCCTGGTATGTTTGGCCACGATTCGTGCTTTGCAAGACATTCACTTATTAGTATTACTCTACGTTACGCTATATGACTTTCAATCACTGGGTATCTATATTACATACACTCCTATGACGACGATACAAGTACAACTTGAGCGGCGACCGTGGTTCCTCTATATAGGTATATATATATGTACCTAGTTCCCCCAATTCTCAGCTTCAGTTCAGGTTGTCAAGAGGAGAGAGAGAGAGAGGGTATGAGTGTCATTTCTTGAACGTACCACTATCCTTCAGATACTATATATATGTATATGTAGTAGGTGCCTATGAACATTCATCTAGGTATCTATATTCATATTACTTTTTGCCTAAGGTAGGGAGCTCCAGATCTAGGTTGAGGCTATAAACCTAAATCTGAACGTAGAACGCACGAACGTAGAACGTACGAACGTACGAACGTAGAACGCAGAAAACCAAAATCCTACTCGTACGCATATTCGTAGTACATTCGGGGACATATTCATTTGTAGTAATACCTACGAATACAACGAATACAAATCAACTTATATACATATACCTTACTTACTATTATACTTGCTGTTATACATTATATACGTATAGTAGTAATACAGTATTCTATACATTACTATTATAATATAATAAATACTAACTACCTATATATATAATATGTCCTACGGGGAGCCCGTTAGTAGCACGGAACGTCGGCCAATTTTGCCGACGTAGAGGCTAATCTTCCCCCCCGCCCGAACTTAGTTTATACCCTCCGCGGAGGTTTATGCCCTCTATGTATATTGTATACCGTACTTATATGTACGTATATAGCGGAATGTACGCATTCTATATACGCGTTGCGTATAACAACGTCGTCGTCGTACTTAATACGCGTCGTCGCACTCGCACAGTATAAGGACACTCGTATAGTACAAGGACACTCGTACAAGTATAGCCGAAGACGATCAATAGATATATAACGCAATCAATAGAATAGCCGCGGAGCCGATACTAGAACCGATCGATAGTGACTATAGTGATTACGAACAGTACTATACTCTACCCGAAACCCTAACTTTACCGCCAAAAACTCCTAGTTTCGCTTCTTCTCCGGCAGCTTCTTCTCCGGTAGCTTCTTCTTCTTCTCTAGCCGCCTTTTCGCTAACTACTACCCCTTCGCGCCTACGTCGTCCTCAAATAAAGCGACCGCGATCGAGCGCTGTACTATATATCGATCTATACGAGATACCTAATAACGACGAAGAGCAAGAGCAAGAGCAAGAGCAAGAGATAGTACCAAGTGTACTAAGTATACCAAGTAGGGGTAGTAGGCCTACGGGGCCGAAGGTAGAAGCGAGGCGACCAACTGCTATAGGCAGCTACTACGCAGCGAGTAAGGAGGTAAGAGATAAGGCCTCGTAGGCAGCAGGTATAGCGAAGCGTAGAGCGCTATTATTATACGTTAGTAGGATAGAAGAGACTACCGTAGGGGGTCCTCGGAATCCAGCGTGCTCGCGTTGTGTAGCGAAGGGCTTCGTGTATCGTATATATACTATAGCGGGTATTAAAGAATTCGTAGGTAAGAAGGGCAGTACCGGGTGCGGGCGGTATAGATATTCGGGGAAGTAATATCGGTAGTTTATACCCTTACTAGTGAGTTTATGCCCTTATACTATTATCTTAGTAAGAGCAAAAACCTTAGGTATCAATATAGGCAAGTTGGTAAGGGTATAAACTTCAATTAGGTAAAGGCATAAATATAGTGCTTATGTTGGTCAAGCCCCGGTAGATCCGGGGGGTTACGGAAAAAGCGACTACGAACTTTGGATTCTGAGTTGATTAGTACTATCTTCGTATTTATAGGCACAATTAGGGGTATTTCTCTAGCCTCTTATTGGCCTATTAAAGCTTATTATCGGTAGACTTATCGTCGCCTTGCTAGGTAGGCGCTATGAACCTATTATTATTACTACGCTGCCCAAACATTATTGATAATAGTGCCCGTATGCCTCCGCGCCCGTTGTCCTTATCTCCTTGCTCTTGCTATACGCCTAAGCCGCCTACTATTATCAACTTATCCTTATCATCTCGCGTAGCACGTCTACCCCTGCCTAACCGAATAAAGTCGTTATCGTTGAATTCGAGGCCGCGGTTGTCTAACTTATTATTATTACCTTGCTCTTGCTGTGCGCCTAGGCCGCCTGCTATTATCAACTTATCATTATTACCTTGCTCTTACTATGCGCCTAGGCCGCCTGCTATTATTAACTTATTATTATTACCTTGCTCTTCCTATGTACCTAAGCCGCCTACTATCATTAACTCGCCCTTATCATCTCGCGTAGCGCGTCTACCCCTGCCTAACCGAATGAAGTCGTCGTTATTATTGAATTCGAGTAGTTTATTAATAGAGCTATACTGCGAGTCGCGGGTAGTCTGACGAGACCGGATATACGTATCCTACGTGTCCTTTGCACTAGTATTGTCTAGCAGAATCTTCTACGCTACGCGTCGCTAGATATCGGCTTTACGAGCGATACCGGTAGTACTAAGTAATATAGTAAAGAGTAAGAAGTCGAATAGTTTCTCGAATATAATACTCTATAGGGTTTTCACCCTAGATACGGCTACGTATCGAAGGCTAGAGGCAAATTCTCGTAAAGTAATGTCGACGACTGCCTAATTAAGGGTCATACCCTAAGATTTGTAGACTATTATAGTAAATGTAACGCGGACTAGAAATTGCTCTCTATAGTGCTCTTAGCCTCCGCGGTAGAATGGTCGCTTTGATCGAAAGACTAGAATAGTAACTTTATTATCGAATTCTTGAAGGAAAGGCCTATTGTAATTATCTCGTCTGATACGTAGAATAAGCGTATATAGCAATGTTTCTCGTAGATAGGTAGTACCGACTGCCTATTCAATATTATGAAGGAATCTAGTTGCTCTATTAACTAGGCCAGATTCAGTCTATATGTTAGTAATAAGTATGATTTTACAACTAATAGTAACCTCGATTTCATCCTTAAGTTGACTATATTTATCGATAGACGTACGGCTACCTACAGTTTCATTATTATGCTTCGCCTTAAGCTTAATAATAGTATTATTAGTCTCGCGAAGTCGCTGTTTATTATAGTTTCTAACATCCTCGTTCTTAAAGTATATACGAGTAGCGTTATCAAAGGAACGACGCTCTATAGTATTCAACGATACGGCCGTACGAGTAGCTAGGGTACGCTAATCGTTGTACCCTAAAGTATAATTGCGGAGACCCTCTAACGTAGCGCGGAATGCTAACTGACCGTTGCCTTGTTATCGTATTAATCGTGTTAATTCTAGAGTCTGGTTGAACGCGAGGTATACCTAATAACCTACTACTTCTATTGGTTTGTCTCTAGGAATAGTAAATAACGGAATACCCGATACTAGTAGTAATTAGAAGAAATCTCTATAGAGAATAATGTTTATATTACTAAAGAAAGTGCCTCTAGGCCGAACTTGTAATAGACGCCGCTCGATTATCTTTAACTAGGTCAATCCAATTATAGACTTTTCGTTAATCACGAGATAATTAATATCGTCGAGTATTGCTTGGATAGCCTGCAGACTAGCGGGCGATAGATTATCAAAGGTACTACGAGCTAGTAGTTTGAATAACTTGTACAAAGTCTAACTATTAATCGTATAGGTAGTAACGCCTATTAGGGCTAGACGAAGAATAGGGGCTTTACGATGCGCTCGCGTAGTAAGGACCTAAAGATAGGCTAAAAGCAGCTTAATTATATAAGATTTGCCGGTACCTGCGCGTCCGTCTATATTAAGAAGCAGTTAATCTAGATTCTTGCCTACTAGGCTATCCTCGTAATAATAGACAACGATATCGTAAAGTAGGCGTTGTTCTAGATTAAGAAGCTCCTTCTAGCCTATTAACTATGAATCTATACGGAGTTCCGTAGGGTTTGCTACTATTTCTTCCTTCTAATAGTTACGCTATAGATAATAGTGAATATTAGGGAATATAGTAGCGTATTTGCCGATAAAGGTAGACTAGTCTGCGTTAATATCTATCTCGCGATTGCTAAGGGCATTAGGGTCGTTCTATTACTACTATCGGCCTACATTATTCAAGTTACCCTAGTATACTAGATTCTTATCTTCTTTAACGACTCGCTCTTCGAAATCTTCGGCGTTAATCCGTAATTAGACTTCGAGTAATAGCTTCTAAAGAGGGGTAAGGCATATATCCGGATGATAATAATAGTTGCGTCGACACCAACGATAGGCATTAGAGTAGCGACTAAATATATACCGAATATCCTATAAATTACGAAGCGTTATTAGTAGAATCGGATAATTACGCTATAGACCTTCTAAAAGAAGTATCTAGGTACGGTAGTAATCCTCGTACGTAGAATCAGCCGGATCGTTTTTGTACTTAGGGAAGTAACTTAATAGCCGTTTGTTTGTTTGTTTGTTTGTTTATTCTATTAACGTCCTGTCTGAGTCTATAACTATGTAGGACGGGTAGGGCCCTCTAGAGGACCCTTCCGGTCTTAATCGGGTTTCCCCGTTTCTCTTATCTTCTTCTTTCTCTCCACTAAGGGGAGTGTATCCCGTACCCTAGAAACTAGGGGCTTAAAACCACTTTTGACGCAAGGAAAGCAAAGCGAGAGTACTAACTAAACCAAGCCCAACCAACTCCCCCTACCTGTTCCGTTAGTCCCTTAATCAATCAACATAAATCAAAATCCTCCTTAAAACTCCTAGGGCGCCGTAGGCCTTGCCTACCCTTCTTCCTCCTCCTCCTCCTCCTCCTCTTCTCTATTCCTACTAAGGTGCCACTCTCTCGTAGCTATCCCCGTTACCGTAAGGAATCGTATAAGTTCTTTCGTCTCGTCCTCGACGATAGACGCTATCGTTCTCTCGGGGTGAAAGGAGGCTGGTCTCGCTGTCCTATATTCCGGGCAGTTCAGAATTAGGTATTTGACCGTCTCCTTATTCCCCCTTCCGCATCTATAGTCAGTCCCGCTAGACTTGCCTATCCTCGCTAGGTAGTCTTTCAGGTACGTATATCCTAGGAGGATACCGTAGAAGGCGCTCGTAACTTGTCTCTTCCCGTCCGCCCTTAGTTCCTCTAGCGGGGTACCCGGGAATTGGAAGTAGTAGCTTTTCGGGTTGAAGTTCTTTCGCCGTCTCTTCTCTTTCTCTTTCCTGAATTTGTCGGTCCAGGTTTCGTCGGCTAGGTGCTGGATTTCACGTTGTTGGTCCTCCTTTTTGCCTCCTATCCCGCTAAGGAAGTCGATCCTTTTCTGCATGTCGCCTATCCTTGTTCTTTCCCTATCTTTGATCTCGACGTACCCGTTGCGTTGTATCCTTTGCGGAGGGATCTCCTTAAGGATTTTCTTAACCGGGTGTTCTTCGCTAAGCTTAGCTATCCTCTGCGCGTATTGGATA
>JH792576.1:67156-84738 GCA_000291705.1 Sphaerulina populicola P02.02b | reverse complement strand
CTCACGTGTGTAGGTCAGCTGACATGGGTCACCTGACATGCCTGAGTTCTGTGGTTCCATCAACACTTTTCACCACAACTCTGCTGCACTTTTTCACTCCACCTCCGATCTGTATCGTGCTGTTACTTAACTTGTGTCAAGAGGCCTGCGCCTCGGGGACTACACAACGCTACGTTCGAGCCTTTTAGCCTATCGTAAGGCTACCAATTGCTGCAACAAGAGCAAGATGAGCTGCCATGCTCTACACGAGCAGCGATACACCGGGCTTGATCACGCGCAGCCCCCAGCTCGAAGGAGTGAGAAAGCTACTTGCGGTCTAATATACAAGTGCGGGAAGCACGTGCCTTGCCCATCCAACTACATGAGCATTGATGTGAAAGATCGCATCTCTTGGGATGACAGACACGTGCGGGCACAGCTACCAATCTGCCACGACTCTTCCACTGAAATAAGGCGAGCTGGTGAGATACAATAGTTGGTGAGGTATCCGTATACGCAGCCGTGGACACACTGTCATGCGGATTCGCAATGGCTGGCGGCATCTCTGGACTACCAGGAGCTATACCCATAACATACCTACCTACGTAGGAAGCATAGGTATGGTCACTGGACAAGGCGTACTGTACCAGGAATCTTGTACACACAGAGCTTGATGTACTCGCAAGAGGCACTGGCCCTCGCTCATCGCTCCCAGTCGTGCAATGAATCGATCGCAGTTGTGCTGCTTCTTCGTCCTCTTCAACGAGAATCACGTCTGCGTCAGAACCTACTGTATGCGCTTCGACTTGCAGTATCAAAGTATCTATGTCCTTCAACAACGCTGTGCACATCACTGCTACTCTCGCGTTGACAACACACAGTATCATACGGCACTGGAGGCCACGCGAAAGCACGGTGTCAGATTAAGCAACGAGGCCCCCGACACTGCGCCAAGCACGTTTCATCTTTAACGTCACGGTTCAACGGTTCTCAAGACCGTGCTGATAGCGAAGATAGGCCCGTGTCTTTGTGATTATGTTCAAGAAAGTAGGGAGCAACCATAGCAGTCGACTAGATGATTGGCCAAGTGGCTACATGGGGTCATTGCAGATGGCTGTGAGAAGGCTATTCAAGATTTCGACGAGCGCTATCAGCAATACCTAGACAGGCTTATGGAAACGAGGAGAGAGGGCGGTGTGGAAAGGACTCGATAGCAGTCGAGCAGAGTCAAGGGGCCGTTGAATTGGCACTCGACACCCTCGATGGCGAGTTGATGAGCTATATCAATAAAGGTGAAGCGTACGAGCAGGCTGCGGTTGTAAGAGAGTAGTGTCGAGTTGACACAAGCAAAGCTTATAGACTTTCCAGTTGCCTTAGGCTAAAGGGGGATACATCGAGTCTTGAGATAATGACTCTTCAGGTTGTGATTTCCGGAGATACTGGCGTTAGATGGTGCATTATTGGTCTTTGGACCTAGCACTGATCATCAGCATCGTCAATCGGAGGGGACTCATTTGCAATCTACAGAATCTACAGAGTAGTTTCGAATCAACTCGTCAGGGTCAATGTCATAGGAGGTAAGTGAGTGAGCGTTGTGAGGCCTTAGGTATGAATGCATAAGGGATCAACTTCCACGGTAGGAGGTAGAAGTACATGGAAAGTAGTGGGTGGTTTCCCCACGGCATGCATGAGCGCAACTCCACAAAACGCTTGGCTTCGAGACCATCTCTGAGCCGTGTTGCCTTCCTCCACAACTCGAACACCACAGCTTCATCACTGCGCTTCATCACCGCGGATACTGCATTTACTTGACGCATTGTTTGTTCATCATATCGCTTGAGTGCACTGAACGCATACCATCCAAAGGTCACGAGGCCGTATTGACTGCGCGTGCGCACAGGAAACAGTCAAGGTACGCGGTCATGCCCGGCGTGATAGTCGAAGGCCAACCAAAGGCGCGCAAGCCAACCAAAAATGAGCAGCGACGAGCGAAGAAGAAGCAACAAAAGCGCGAGGTCAGTGATCCTGTACGCGACACCGCATCCGGCATATTGACAGGAGTGTAGGTCTCAGAGACACCCGCACCAGCAGCAGACACAGAGACTGTCGGTCGCTCAGAGACCACCGAGCCAGCACAACCGGTAGCGCCCGCCGCCAACGACCCGATTCAAGATGTTCCGACCGTCGAAACCCAGGACGATTTGCCTATCGACGACCCTCTTTACGCGCTGTTTGCCGGCATCTTCGCCAAATTCAAGGAGGACGAGAAGCAGGAAGTCGTGGTGAAAGAGCCTGAGAAGCCAGAGGTATTCTACGGTGACGATGACGGCATTCAAGATGAGGACGAGGAAGAAGAAACGAAGAAGAAGCTGTCCAAAAAAGCGCGAAAGGCTGCCAACAAATTGAGCATTGCTGAACTGAAGGCCATTGTGCGCAAGCCAGAAATAGTCGAATGGACGGACACATCAGCCCAGGACCCGCGACTACTGGTGAACATCAAGAGCGCGCGCAATGTGGTGCCGGTGCCGACCCACTGGAGTCTGAAAAGAGAATATCTGAGCAGTAAGCGGGGCATAGAAAAGGCCGGTTTTGCGCTCCCAAAGTTCATCGCGGAGACCGGCATTGCAGAGATGCGTGATGCAGTCCTCGAAAAGCAGGCGGAGGCATCGTTGAAAGCGCGCGCGCGCGAACGTGTGTCAGGAAAGACTGGAAAGCTCGATATCGATTACCAGAAACTGTACGAAGCGTTTTTCCGGCGACAGACGAAGCCATCCCTCACACGATATGGCGAGGTCTATTACGAAGGCAAGGAGTTTGAAACTAACTTACGACATTTGCGACCCGGCGAGCTGAGCGAAGAGCTCAAAGAGGCACTCAATATGCCACCTGGTGCACCACCGCCGTGGCTCATCAATCAGCAGAAGATTGGACCTCCACCTTCGTACCCTGCACTCAAGCTACCAGGCTTGAACGCACCACCGCCTCCAGGAGCTCAATGGGGTTTTCATCCCGGTGGATATGGCAAGCCGCCAGTGGACGACCAAAATAGACCTTTGTTCGGCGGTGACGTCTTCGGAATGGCTGATATGAAGGAGGACAAGAGCAAGGACGGAGCTGCTGCCGCCGAAGCAGTGGACAAGTCTTTGTGGGGTGAGCTGCAACCACCTGTGGAGGAGGAGGAGGAGGAGGAGGAAGGTGACGAAGATGACGAAGATGACGATGGCGAGTCTGGTACAATGACCGGCGTAAGTGTACCGTTCAGTGGCACGGAAACACCTGGTGGGTTTGCTACTACCGTTCCGACCGATATTCCCCGTGGACCACACGATGTCACTCTGCGTAAACAACGACACGGCACGGAGACAGAATCATCAAACCACCCACGATCTGCTGGGACTGTGCTGAATGAGCGCTCGATCCGTGCAGAGGGATTCTTTGGCGGAGAACGTGCATATGATCTTTCTGCAGGCAAGTCTGGTCCACCTTCGAATGTTCCGGTGCTTGGACAGGAGCAGCGCGGTAGCAAGAGGAAGGCCGGTGATGTCGACGTCTCGATGAATGTAGAGGCGTTGGTTCGAGATGGCAAGCTGGGCAAAGAGGAGTTGCAGCAGATGTATGAGGCACAGCGAGCAGAGCAAAGTGGTTGGCAAGGCGGAGCTGCTGGAGAGGATCTGAGTGGACTCGTGGCAGAAGAAAGTGCGAAGAGACAGAAGCGGGATCGCGAACGAGCCCAGAAAGGTAAAGGAGGGCGGTAAGAGGCGCAGGGAGGAGGAAGTTGTTTTCAAGAAGTCGGAGATGAGGCTGGAGGGGTTGTTTAATGGTAAGAAGGATACGAAGGCCAGACTGAGATGAGTGCTCCGCCTGGCATGTATGATGTGAGCAAAGAGAGCCAGCATAAGGATCGTTATAGTGCGAGCCGGCCATCATCGTAGACAGCTCGATGCTGTGGGGGCATCGCATAGTGGCTGTCTGTTGTGGTGCATGGACAGGATGCACATGAGTACAGGCGTACAAACGAAGCATTTCGAGGATGGCACACGTCCACCATTCATTCCGATTGTCGAGCTGCTTCCGAACTCCTATCTCGATCGATGTTGTCTACTCCGAACTCCTATCTCGATCGATGTTGTCTCTGCGACCCGTGACTCTCGCGAGCTTAAGGACTTGGCAGCGCTAGGGCTTTGTTTGCTTGCGGAACGGTAACCTCCAGACTCCAGTCAAATTCTGGGATATCAGGCCTCATCAAAACATTCCACTCAGCATACCGCCAGGAAGGCTCGAATATCGCTGTCGCCATGGACCGCGACAGAGGAAGGTAAGTGTATCACGTCAGTGCATCTTCACTGCACTACGCGCAATGCGACGCGATATGACTGTTGGAAAACAGAGGTAGCCCTTCGGGCTGCTGTCAGCAATCGAGCTTCCAACGCCCAACGCAGCGACGGATAGAACTACTGGCGTGCAATAGACTGACCGAATATGTGCAGACGCGTAGACTTTCCGCCAGAGGACCAATATGGCACCGGTCGAGGGCAGTCCTACCGGCCGGGCAACGCCCGCGAACGGAGTCCTCCAGCTCGACTTGGCGGCGGCGACAGTTATCGCGCGAGATCTCCTCCTAGACGCAGCGACTACGCAGACTCGTACAAGACTGCAGATACCTATCGCGTACCTCGTCGAGCCAGCCGCTCTCCGCCACCTCGTCGGGACGATGACCGCCTCCCATTGCGAAGGGACGACGACCGACTGCCCCTACGAAGAGACGACGATCGCCATCTCCCTCGCCGCGATGATACGTACCGCCGCCGCTCACCCTCGCCAGCACGCTTTCGCGATGATCGAGTTCCAAGAGGCGGAGACAGCTACAGGGGTCGGCCACGGTCGCCGCCGCCGCTCGCAAGAAGAGAGGACCTTCCCAGAGACGATCTCTTTCGAAGAGAGCCTGTAAGAGATGATAGAGACTTTCGAAATTCGCGTGGCTACAGGGATGAAAGAGACACCAGAGCCTACGTGGCGCCACCAGCCCGCTCTCCAATGCCGCGATACAGAGATCGCAGTCCGATGCCGTTGAAGAGGGCACGAGAACAGTCGCCAATCTCAAGCAGAGGCAGACGCTCTCCTCCACCCGCCAAGCGGGAAAGGTTGGCGAGTCCTGTTCGGCCACGGTACGACGACTATCCTCCGTCCAGAGCTGCCAGTCCGCCTCGAAGGAGATTCTCACCCGAACCAAGAGACCATCGCGGCTACTCTCCCAGTGTACGGGGTGCTACGAGAGACTATAGACTGCGCTCGCGCTCGCCTCTTGCTAGAAACGAAAGAGGAGTCGATCCCAGGACTGTCGACAACTGGAGACGACCGCAGCCTTCGCCTGCACCGCGTCCCGAATACCATGAGTCTGCCGTCAATTCCGGCACCACTTCGCGGCGATCATCACCCCCTCCAATCCATCCTAGTAGGCTCAGTCACCTTCCAGCAGATGAGAGAGCTCCCCTGAGCAGAGGCTCTCCTCGCGATTCCTACGATCCCAGAGAGCCATACCGTGCTTCCGATCCAGAGCCCGCGCGAGGACGTAACACGCCGCAGATGAGAGATGTAGGCTATGGTGATAGTGAGTACGAGAGAGAGCGAGAAGTTCCGCCACCGCGCGAACCACGCCGGGATGATGACGGGCCAGTTCCGGCGCGAGTACCGCCCACAGGCCCGAGTAGCCAGCGCGCTCCACAAACTGCAATGGCGCCTCCCACTGGCCCTGCTGCGACTGTCGGCGCTCCGTCTGGACCTCGTGGTACAGCTGCCCCACCATCTGGCCCACGCGGAGCACCGGCTGTAAGAGGAGATTTCGCCTCTCGTGGGAGAGGTGGATTCAGTACGGAATTTGCGCCTAGGGGCCGGGGCGGCTTTGGCACTGGCTTTCGAGGAGGCCGGGGCGGTGGATTTGGGCGAGGTGGACTGGACGCAGGATTTGGGCGTGGCGGAGGAGACACGGGATTCAGTCGGGGTGGCACCGAAAACGGATATGGCGCGTCTCGCAGCGTGAGTGAGCAGGTCTTCAGTCCTCCAACCGGGCCGTCTGCAGCAAGTGGCCAGCCCCCTTCTGGACCTAGGAATTCCTTCTCTGGAGCTCAGCCACCTGCGTTTCCTCGTCAAGCAAGCGCGAGCGCTATCAACCCATACCAGCGCACTCAACGCTTTGGCAGTATGACCAATACCAATGGCAGCAACAATGACACAGTCATGACAGACATTCCAACAGGACCTAAGGGTGCACGTCGTCCGACTGAAGCTGTGGCTGTTACCACCGCTGCGAATAGAGTTCATCCAGCTATCGCAGAGTTGCCAAAAGTCGTTGAAGGTGGCCAGAGAGCTGAGCCTGCCGTTGATAGATCCAAGCTCAAGAAGCTGGAAGAGGATGCAGAGAGACTGAGGAGACAAGTGGAAGAAAAGGAGACGCGTAATAGGAAGAGCATGCGAGACTGGGACCGAGGACAACGAGAGATGGAAGTTGCTGGCCTGAGAAGCGAGTTGGCCGAGGAGGCTCTCAGGGCATTGAATGGGGAGGCGGAGGGTCAGGCAGCTTTCTAGTAGCCAGCTTGCTCGTACCTTGCCGTCATTCGTCGACTGTCTTGAAGATTGCCTGAACGACAGAGGGTGGATTGGGCAGAAACACTGCGATGCATATGCTGGTGGCACAATGCAAAAGTTGTTAATGGAAAGGCAGAAGGCAGAAGGTGTAGTCGTGGTGCGTTCTTTCGGCTACCTATGCAGATGAGGTTCTACCAGGTACCTACTTACAGCTTGAGTCAATGAGCAAATAGGTTCTGCCGGAAAAAAGAGTCTTGGAAGGTGGTGATGTGGTATCACAAATGAAGAGATCAGAGGGTTCTGCATAGTAGGTACCCGTTACTACAGAACTACTGCCACTACTACGATCGATTTCTTTGATTTCTTTTCTGTTTTTTCCCCTTTCCTCTCTCTCTCTCTCTCTCCCTCTCTGTTTTTACTCCTCTCTCGGGAATTCATCAGCAAGCTGCAAGCTCGCTTTGACATTCATACTCATCAATTCCTGAATGAGCAATTTCGCAGCATATGGCATCGTCATCCTCACGACGGATCGACTGCTCGAACAGCTTTGACACCAATTATTGTAACCCATCATGCCACACGTTTGGCAGACGTCCACGTCGTGCGCATCCGAGGAAATCATGAGTCTCTCGAGGAGCAATTGACTGGCTCCGTAGGCAATCAGACAATCACGTTCCATTTCTCCCAGGCGAAGTCCGCCTTGTCGGGACCGACCTTCGGTGGGTTGACGGGTGAGGATGGCACGAGGTCCTGTTGCTCGAGCGTGCATTTTGTCTTGGACCATGTGCTTGAGTTTTTGGTAGTAAATTGGGCCGAAGAAGACGTAAAAGGGGAGACTCTCGCCGGTGATGCCAGATGTGAGACAGTCTTTTCCGGAATAGGAGAAGCCGTGTTTGATGAGGACTGCGCCCATGTCTTCGACTTTGCTGCCGCCAAAGGCGGTTCCGTATTCTTGTTTCCCCGCGAGCACGCCTGCTTTTCCAGAGACGAGCTCGAGCATTTTGCCGACTGTCATGCGGGAGGGGAAACCGTGGGGGTTCATGATGATGTCGGGTACGACGCCTTGATCCGAAAAGGGCATGTCTGCTTGTTCGGCGAGGATACCGACGACACCCTTTTGGCCGTGGCGTGAAGAGAACTTGTCGCCGATTTCTGGGCGCCGCGTTTGACGGGTCTGGATTTTGAGAATGGTGTCGTTGCGGTCGTTGGCGGTGATGACGACTTTGTCGGCGTAGCAAGGATCGGGTGTTTTATAGGACATGTGGGCTGGGGACCAGCGCTGCTGACTATTGGGGATGGTTTGAACTTGATTAATGGGAGCTTCTTTGAGCATGTACATGTCGCCATTTTCGAGTTCGGATCCGACTTCAACCAAACCGTCTTTGCCAATTTTGCGATGTCGAGTGTTATTCGGATCACGGTCGGCCAGACGGTCTGTGTAGCCGTTTTGGTAGCTCTTGAGCGGCATGCTAACTTTCTTAAAGACCTGGCAGCGGCCAAAGCCACGGTCGCAGGACGCCTTGTTGAGAACGAGAGCATCCTCGATATCGTAACCGGAGTAGGACATGACTGCGACGACGGCGTTCTGCCCAGCAGGCAGCTTGTCATATTTCACCAACTCGATGGTCCGTGTCGTGACCATGGGCTTCTGTGGATATACCATGAGGTACAGCAGCGTGTCGATGCGAGTGAACTGGTTGTAAGCAATAGCGCCGATGGCTTGCTTACCCATGGCGCACTAGTGGGACACAAGTCAGCAGCTGTCTCAAGACACGTTGTGGGGGTTAATGTTCGGTCAATCCATACCTGATATGTGTTACGAGGCGACTGGTTGTGGTGAGGATATGGGATCAAGCCGGCGACTGCGCCTAATATAGTGAAAGGCTCAATTTCCAGATGTGTGTGACTATCGTTGATGTCTTTCTCGTAGACTGCTATATTCGAGTCATTCTCCTCATTGACGTCGAGATATTCAACAATACCGCGCGACAGGGCATCGTCGAAAGTCATGGTTCCTTTTCGCAGTGATTCAAGAAAGCGTGCTGTCACCTTGGATTTGGCTTTCTCCACGACTATCATCGGCCGACAAACGCGACCTTCATCAGTGGCAATGTGCACACCATTATGGTGATGGTTGATGAAGATGCTGACGAACTCGGAGATTCTGCCCATGCGTCGGAATTTTCGGAATCCAAGCAGAAATTGCTTGGGCTGCCTGGTCAGTGCCGCTGGTGTACCATTGATGAAGATGATGTATGCACCAGCACCGTATATCTCCGTGCCAGATGCTGAAGTAACATCCTCAGCTCCCAGCACGTACATCATTTTCCGTACTGGACCTTCGTCATCGGCAGTAGTAATGTGTGTCATGAGCGCCAGGTTCTTGACAAGACCGCATGCTTCTCCTTCCGGCGTATCTGATGTGCATAACATGCCGAACTGGGATGGCTGTAGAGCACGAGGTCCAGAAACCTTTCGTGTTTTCTCGAATTGTGAACTGATTCGAGTCATCATGCCGAGAGCGCTGATGTAACTCAGTCTGCTGAGTACATGCGTCACGCCAGCGCGATCCATACGGAAACGCTTGAGTGTCCAGTTACCGGTTGATATTGCACGCTCCATGCCACTAGTGATTCGAGACTCAATCTGTTCCACAATACGGACAGGATCGAACTCGGACGTGGGATTGTGCTTTTGAAGCATCTTGTCCATCGTCATCTGAATCTGTCGAATAGAATCCTTGAACAGGTCTTCAAACAGCAAGGATAACATTTGCCCGGCCAGTTCCAGACGCTTATTGCCCACGTAGTCGCGATCGTCGACCAATTTAGGATCGTTCATGGCCATGAGCACCCGTCTTGTCATGTGCGCAATGTAGAGCGCTTTCGGGCGGAAGTTGAGGCCCTCTACTTCGACATGCGGAATGATGGTACCCGCAAGCTTCTCCAGCGCTTGGTGCTTGGGTGTCTTGAACTCCTTGTGCTTGTTAATGAATCTATCGGGCTTGAGACGAGCGGCAATGAAGTCAAGGGCCTGTTCTTGAGTGAAGACACCTTCCAGCGCTGCCAACTCGAGATTGGGGGCGAACTCGTCCTGGTACTGGGCGTCGTTTCCAGCGGCCAGTAGTAGAATTTCGTGATCGGACTGCACTCCCATGGCGCGCATAATGATCGCGACCGGGACGTCCTCGACCAAAGAGTTGTGCTTCAGGTAAAGATGTCCCTTTTTGACCAGCACGTAGGTCTTCGTCTTGATATTAGCCGTATGGCTAGTGACCGAAGCCTGAATGACGCCCTTGAAAGATTCCACAATGACACGGTTCTTGCTCAGTTGCTCTTGAACCAAAATAACCTTCTCTTGGCCACGAACGATAAAGTAGCCTCCGGGATCCACGGCGCATTCGTTCAAAAAGGACATTTCTGATTCTGAGCGGCCATGCAGCACACATTTCGAACTCCGGAGCATCATAGGCACACGTCCAATAAGAACGTCAGTTTTCCTGACGTTTCCCGATTGCCTTGGATACACAAAATCGACGTATATTGGGGCCGAGTAAGTCATGTCTCGCAATCGACACTCATTAGGCGTGACTTCCGTCTGCACGTAGCCGGCACGGGCGTCCTCGATACGCGAGGGCTTGCCAATGCGGATATCGGTGAACCTGATCCATTTTTCGGCCTTGACTTGGGAGTGGATCATTGCGTTTGCCTGGACAATCTTCTTCATCTCTACATCGACGAAATAATCGAAGGAATCCGTGTGTTGCTTGATGAGTCCTTTGACCTGCAAAAAGGCCGGTAGAAGGTTCCATTTGTCGCGGGCGGTGTTGATGGGGTCGGTCAAGGACTTGTTGTAGTAGAACGGTCGCAGCAAAGCATCCATGTCGTGCTCGCCGGCAGATTTCTTCGCGGGACGACTACTGGCATGACTGGAAGCAGCTTTCGCGGTCGGTGCCGTGGATGCTGGTGGTCCATCATCTTGCGCTGCCTCCTTCGCTGGTGCCGTCGTGGCTTTCTTCTTGGGTGGTGCTTTGGGCGCAGCGGCCTTCACGTGTGAGGTCAGCTGGGCTCTATTTCTATTTTTTTTTGTGTCCTTTTTTTTCTTTTTCTTTTTTCTGCTCTTTCTAATTTAATTTCGGTGGTGGGCAATGGGTGGTGGCGTCGATACTTTTGGGGCACTACTGCTACTGACCACTGTCGGTCCAGTAGTCTTCTTGGCTCTCGGCGGCATGATGACGCATCACCGAGACAGGTGCTGGTGGCTCGCGTAGATGATGTATGTTGATGATCGCTCGAGCAGGCGTGAGAGAGAGGTGGTGGTTCCAGGTTTGGTGTGCCCGGTGAATTTGATATTTGACCGGGCTAAACCTGGTTGGGAGGTGGTCGCACGACTCGCGCGTTGTGGATGCCTTGGAGCCTGAATTCTGGACAAATCGCTGGCAGGAGCGAACCACCGGACCCAACTGGCAACTACCTCCTACACACTGCCAGCAACATCAGACACGTGCACGCACGGAATCAAAAATCGAAGTGCCAAGGCAAAAGGTCAGTGGACAGTCTCCTGGGTGACAACACCTCTAGTACAGTAGGAGGTGGCAAGTACGTAGGAGGTAGGACCCCGTTTCACTGCAGGTACCGAGCCTGACGGGCGGGCACCTTCAGAACTCTCGAGACTCGTGGCTTGGGCTTCGAATGGTAGCGAATCGCAACATTGAACAGGGTGACTCAAAAGCAGACAAGGCCCTTGCAGACCGCTCTTTACCTTTGGTTTTCAATGGTTGTCCAGGCCGCAAGGCGCAAGGGAGAGGGAGAGGAGGGGGCGCTCGAGTCGTCATATCAATTCAACGCAGCAGGCCACCACGAGCACTTTGTTGTCTGTTGAGAGGCTATATGGGGGATTAGTGCCTCAATGCTAGAACTAAAGGAGGTAGATCCTAGGAGGTAGGAGAGGAGGTACTGCCGGCGGCTAAGAAACTGCAGCTCGCGGCCACGTTTGCGCACTGGGGCAGCCTTTGTGACATGGGCACAGGCTGACCTCGTCTGTGAAACTGTGAAACAGCGAGACACGCCATTCGTTTGCATGGAAAGCGTCTGCGTCTGCTCTCTGCAGACGCAGACGCGGACCAGGATGTGGTGGCGGCTATCCCCCAGGCAGTTAGTCGTGCTAGTACTACTCAGATGGGGAAGCTGATGATGGAGCCCGAGAGAGGGTCCGCTCCGCATCGTCAACAGCTGTGAGGCTGTGGGCTGCTGTAGCCTGTAGGAGGTATGTATGTACACTGTATGTAGGTGGGCTGTAGCCTGTAGCCTGTAGCCAGTAGCCTGTAGCCTGTGAGGAGGCCACGGCGAACACCCACTTCCCAGCGCGCTCGAGAGGTTGGCCGCTGTGCTGGAGACAGAACTGGGATGGCAATACAGTAGGACTGTAGGAGGTAGTAGGACGGCGATGGGATGGCGATGGGAGGAGGGATGGCGACGGGAGGGATGGCGATGGGAGGGATGGGATGGATGGGATGGGATGGGATGGGATAGGATGGGATGGGATGGGTCATGGATGAATGGATGAATGGATCATGGATGGATGGATGGATGGATGGTGGATGGATGGTGGATGGATGGATGGATGGATGGAGCCTCCACGTCCCGGTGGCGGCGGTGGTGGTCGTGCTGCTGGTTGATTTCGGGAGAGTCGAATTTGGCTCGTGGGCTTCTTCTCTGTCCACTGTCCATCCACCACGGCCGGCTTCTTCTCCTCCGCTATTCTAGGTCCTGTACGGACGGACCACGACCGACCAGAAGGACACCCCGCTACCTCCTAGGAGGTACCTCTACTGTACCTCCCACCTAGCACACTATTCTAGCGCCATTATTCTACTACACTACTACCTCCTACGGGGTCTTGAGTTCTGAGCGCTGCATACCGTACCTCTTTTGTCTTCCTTACCGACCTACTTACCACACGACCTACCTCTACCTACTGTACCTACTCTTGCACCTTCGCAGCGAGCAGCTTCGAATGTCTGTCCCTCCAGCCTAACAATCTACATTCTTTGTGCCCGTCTTTTCCCGATCCCTCGCACTGCTTGCTCTCGCAAAAGGGCAGCTGCCAGCCCGAGTCCGACCCTTTGACGCATTGCAAAGGTACGCTGACAAACGCCGTCGAGCTGTGCTGCTCCGCTCTGCAACGAGCCCTCCTGGCCACGGAGCAGGATCCCATGCTGACCCCTAGCCTGTACAGATGGCGTATTATCGCGGAGCGCAATCGCCCCGTGACGAGCAGCAGTATACCACCAACCCGCTGTCTCCGCCGTCCCAGCGCAATCCCAATCGATGGTCGGCGAACATGGCGACCACCAGCGACGTGCGTGGAGCGTTGACGAGGAGGTTCACCACGAATACAGTGCCCACGCTGTCGCCGATCGGGCAGCAGCGAAGGCAGGCTGCCGGGGACACGCATGCGGTAAGTCCAGACGAGCCCCACGACAGGATGGAGCGAGCATGAACGGCCCAGCGGTTGAAGAGCGTGGGAAAGAAAGGCGACAGATGGGAGGCAAAGAGGAAAGATATCTTGTGTCACATGGCTGGTATGCGAACAGCTCGGGGTGCAGCACGACTCTGCCATTTGCCGGCCCACTTTCCGCGAAACCCACTGGTTGTGCCACATGCCGGATGTCGAGGCACCCATTATTGATAGGGGTTTCGAAGGAAAAAAGTGCATGTGGGACGTGGGCTGTGTTTGCAATCCTCTGTTTTACTGTTGGGCCCTGCGTTTGGTCCAAGAAACAGCAGCTAATTAGACGTGCAGACCACCACATCGCAGAACAGGATGACTCCAGTAAGACCTTCCTTGCACTTCATTTGCCTACTGTCTGGCAGCGTGCGCGCAAAGGCGGATGTGACCATATGCCTTGCGCTGTAGTTCACAGTCTAGGGCTGCCTAGAAAGAAATTCGCACGTGCTCATATGTGTCTGGTCGCCTCGTAGCCGAGTTCGCAAGGCTGCTGGCTCACAATGTGTCTGGTGTTGCAAATAGGCCATGCAGTGTGCTAATTATTGAGGCACAGTCTGAACGTGCAGCACGCCATTATGAGACGCTGCTCCAAGCTCAGCGCAAGATCCAGGAAGAGCTCGAGAAAGTCGATGCTGATACCCGCCGTGAGGTTGATGAGAATATTCGCCACGAGCATTCAGTCACACAGCTCTTCGCGCAGAGCGAGCCGACGACACCGCCCGAGTATCAGAACGCCTTCCCCAACAATCTTTCGCGGCCAAACCGCTATTCAGCAGCGAGCTTGATCTCGCCACCAGGCACAGGCATCACCACGAGATCAAACAGAGCGAGCACTCATCTCACATCGCCCCCTGCCGGCTTCGCACGACCATACACAGCCAACAACAATCCTAGTCTGCCATCGCAATCTGTGCCAGGCTCACGACGACAATCGGACGACGAAGACGACAACGACTTCGTCTACGGTTTCGATAGCACGATACGTCGTGCTGGCGCAAAGTGAGTGCATTATTATTATTCCATCTACTTCTCACTTGTTCACCTGTTCACCGCCTTGTTCGCGTCACATGTGTGTATCATGCACGTGCCTCAATTCACTTCCCTTATTGTTGCATCGTCAATTGTACAATAGGAATTGACGCCACGCCTCGACAATCACGACAATTGTAACAGGCAGCTACCTGCCATTGCCGCACACCGCTTCGTGGCGTACTTAAACACTCTTCTTTTTACTGAACGAACTGAACTAACCTTCATCTACCACAGTCCGAACCGCAACTCTATGCCAATCACTTCGTACGACCGCAGCAAGCGCAACACAACCGACCTCGTCTTCGGCCCTCTCAACACCACTGGTTTCCTCTTTCACGACGACGACAAGCTCACTTCATTGTCTCAGTCCAACCAAACCTCACCACCTGACAGCAAGACCTATCTGCAGGTACAGCATACTGCTGACGGCTTTCCGAAACTCATCAGGCGTGAAGAAAACGGCGATTTGTCGTTCTCTCCTCCCGTTTCTGCAGCCCTTGATCTCGCTTCGACTACCTCAGAAGCAGATCCGCCGCAGGTTGCCGACCGTGCAACGCTCAATCGTCACCGTATCTCCTTGCCACCGAGTGCTCTGAGTGGCTCTTCGGGTATTGCTCCACTAAACAGCATCTTGGCCAACGCAAACGACAGTCGCCCCTCAAACAACCGTCGCTCAATGGAGGTCACTTTCGCTGCTGAGACGAAGCGCCCAGCGCTCCTGGCCACACCACCTCGGGGTCTGACAAACGGTTCGCTCGTGCCTCAGTCATCCTACTCCACCAATGACATTCCGACGCTCAAGAGCATCAACGGCGACTCTCACGATGGTGGCGTTTCCCTTCTGTCTCCTCAGAACCAGCAAGCCAATCTTGCCAATGTGAACGCCGCCTCGCCCAAGCAAAACCATGCTGCTGCACTTCAGAGCCTCTTGTCCTCTCCTCATCGCCAGAACCACGATTACTCCCTCGTGCTCTCTCACGACGATAACCACAACAACGACTTCAGCCATCCTCAACCAGCGCTCCACGCCAGTGCTGCTCCCTTCAACGTCGCTTCCGACCACGGTTCTGCTGCTGCGGCCTACACTAGCCCAAATATGACACCATATGCTCCGGCATACTATGGCGGCTACACAATGCAGATGATGGGCAACGGGTTCGCCAACATGAACATCAGTGGTGGCAATGGCTTCAACAATTCTCAAGGTCCATGGCCAAACCAGTTCAACAGCCCATATGCTCAACAGCAAGGTATCTACGGCGGCTTCCAACAGTTTCCGCCTAACGGGCAAGCTGGCGCAGGCGCAGGTCGCTTTGAGAACAGCAATAGTCAGAACAACTCTCGCAACACGCAACAGCAGCGCAAGCAGGTCGCCGAAGAAGCTCAGGCAAAGTACAATTCCATCAAGGTTGAGCAGCTCACTGGCGAGATCTACAATCTGTGCAAGGACCAGCATGGCTGCCGCTTCTTGCAGAGAAAGTTAGAGGAGCGCAACGAGAAGACCGTGCAGGTCATTTTCGATGAGGTCAAAGAGCATATGATCGAGCTCATGGTCGATCCATTCGGCAACTACTTGTGCCAGAAGCTGCTCGAGAGCGCCAATGACAATCAGCGCACCATCTTGATCGAGAATGCATCGCCATCCATGACCAAGATTGCTCTCAACCAGCACGGCACTCGCGCACTACAGAAGATGATTGAGTATATCTCCACTCCAGAGCAGATTCAGCTCATCGTGAAGGCACTCGGCAACGACGTCGTCGTCCTCATTCAAGACCTCAACGGCAACCACGTCATTCAGAAGTGCCTGAACCACCTCTCGTCGATCGATGCTTCCTTCATCTTCGAGGCTGTCGGCGCTCACTGCATCACTGTGGGCACTCATCGTCACGGCTGCTGTGTGCTCCAGCGTTGCATCGATCACGCTGATGGTTTGCAAAAGGGTCAGATGGTCGACCACGTCATCCGCAATGCATACGCTCTCGTGCAAGACCCATTCGGCAACTATGTCGTCCAGTACATCCTCGACCTATCCGAGCCGTGCTTCACCGAGCCCCTTTGCCGTGCTTTCTACGGCGAGGTCCCGGCCCTGTCCCGGCAGAAGTTTAGTTCCAACGTCATCGAGAAGTGCATTCGATGCTCGAGCAATGAGACGCGTCGCGAACTCATCCGCGAGCTCATGGTCCCGCAAGTGCTCGAGAAACTCCTTCGCGATGGCTTCGCCAACTATGTTGTTCAGACCGCCATGGAGTTCTCCGACGACGAGCTCAAGCCGACGCTGTACGAGAATGTTCGCATGATCATCCCAGGCATCCGCAACACTCCTCACGGTCGTCGCATTGCCAGCAAGATCCAAGAGTACGACAGCCGTATGGCCAATGGCAACGCGTCCATCCTCTCTCCTCTCGAGTCCGGTACGGTGCCATCCAGCAGCGGTCCATACAACTCCGCCCAGCACACTCCCAACCGCCAGAACCGTCAAGGTATGGTTGGCGCTCCGGTACAGTGGGCCAACAGTGGCGCTGCATTCGGCTCTGGCGGCTTCGATGTCGGCAACTTTGGTGCCAATGGCTACCCCAGCGACAGTATGGCCTCTCCTCCTGCTCAGCGCGGCCCTCAGAATCCATATCCCAGCTACGCCAACGGCTTTGGCGCTGCCGCTTTCGTCTCCCCTGGCGCTCAGCAGCCATACGGCCACTTTTAGGCCAACATAGTTTCACACTTTCGAGCTCGACCATCACTGTAACACTATCGCGGCGCGGTCGATCTTGGTCACTCTTGGACATGTGCAGACTGTTACCTGAAACAGTCAGGATCACACGCCATTCTCTCAGCATCAGCTACGACACTTGACACGGCCGGCATGTAATTTACGCGCGACAGAGGTGTGACACATTTTGTTTTCTCTACTTTTTTTCTACTTCAACAACAACAACAGATCTGACACCCGGCGTGGTCGTCAGTGGCTCCCATCCAGCATTTTCCACTCAAGATTTTGCATGCAGACGGCGCGCTGCGGACATCTCACTGATGCTCCTGTACCACTACCGACCACATTGCATCATCTTCGGCGCAGTCTTTCTGAGTTTCCCAAGGATCTTTCGATACTACTACGACTACTACTTCTTTTTTGTTTCATTTGTTTTCAACGACATAAGGGGGCGGGGGTCAGCATCATACGAACACACACTTCATGGCACGATACGAGATGACATTTAGCCTGTAACAAAAAAGAAACCAGCTTGCATAACCAAGCCCGGAGGCTACGAATCGGTGGCTTTTGGTATATGGCATGAGATGGGCCGTCACGAGAGCGAACTTTGGGTACGGTAGATAGCGCACATGGCAATTTTTGGCTAGCTTGTATGATAGTTGCATCAAAAAATATAAGCTGGCTCTATGGTCTTTTTCCTTTTTCCTTTTTTTTCTTCTTTTACTCGTCTTGTTTCTTGTAGAAAAAAAGAGAGAAAAAGAAAAGA
>JH792576.1:54070-64371 GCA_000291705.1 Sphaerulina populicola P02.02b | reverse complement strand
AAGAAGACAAAAAAAAGAAAATGCCACTTACTTTATGACCCCAATGAAAACCTTGACCCAACGCCTCTGGTCCCTCGACTTTGATAATGTCCAAAAAGAGCTTGTTATATATCTCGGTAGTGTCCAGATTCGCAGCATCGTCGTGCGTCGGCAATTCATGGAGCTTCAAATCATAGTCTGCAAAGAAGACTTGTAGGAGCTCCGAGTAGCTGGTGTATGCATTACGTCCCTTGAGGATTTGGTCAATCAAGTCGTCTGGTAGCTGCTCGGGTGGCTGAGCGGCATTGGTGTCGTTCTGCTGCTTCTGCCAGGCAGCTTTGCTTTCGTCGGACAAGTATGACCAGTGCTTGCTGAGTTGCTTCAGAACTGCCGCCTCATAGGCCCAATTCTCCATCATCTGAGAGGGCATCTCGAAGAAGTCTGGAGGCGTACCGCCGGGCCCATGCAACCGACCATAGGTGACACGGGACGTCAACTGATGCATGCAGTGTCCGAGTTCGTGGAGGATATCCTCCACGTCGCCATGGTCGAAGAGGGAAGGAGTATCTGACTCCGACTCCTTGATGTTGCAGACGAGCAACGCTATCCTAAATGTACAATCGGAGTCAGCATACCATCGACTCTGGACGAAAAAGGGGGGAAAAAAGAAAAGCGATTGCTTCCCACAACAACGTACGGATAGTGGCGAGTGCCGTTCTTGTCCACAAAGCCCGGTTCCAAAGGTACTGAGTATTCATCGGGAGCCTTGCCTTCTCGCTGGTAGAGGTCGAGATACAGATAGCCAACAAACTCGCCATCGTCACGCTTGTTCTGGGTGCTATAACTGTCGTCATTCCACACCGCATAGAGCTCCACGTCTTCTTGCCACGTGAGGTCTTCTCCTTTGCCACTCGGAGACAGGTCGTCTCGATCCTTCCCTTCAATCTTGACAAAGTGCAGATGAAACAGGCCGGCATACAGGTCTAGAAGTGCTTTTATGGTCGAGAGAGCAGGAAAGTACTGCTTGAGTTTGTCATTGTCAACCTGGTATTCTCGTTCCACCGACATGGTCTGATAGAAGTTGCTATCCCACAGGAAAAAGTGGTCTGCATTGCCGGTTTCGTTCTTTTTCAGCTCCTTCAAATGATCGAGCTTCTTCAGCCAATAGGGAGTCACTTTTGCTTGGACGTCATCCAGTAGTTTGTGCACAGCCTCGGGTGTGTGGGCCAAGTTGGACGAGATGACGCTGGTAGCGTAATTGGGGTCTCCCAGCAACCGCGCGAGTTCGTCACGGATGCCAGCTGCTTTCTTGAGTCGCTCCGGGTTATCGGGGGCTCGATTCGCGTTCGCGATTGTTAAAGCCTTTCGAGTAGTCTCATTCGTACAATGACTCGATACCGCGAACACGTCGGAGTCAATATGAAAATCCACCTTCAATTTTCCTTCATTCTCTCCCGTTCCTTTCTCCAGAGTACTGAGGGTATCGTCTCTCGTTCCATTTAGCTCGTCCTTCGTAAACCATAGCACCGTTTGGTCGTCAATCAGTGCCTGGCCGAAGGCGGCCTCGAGATCTTCCAACTCGTTGGTGGCGTTCTGGTACCGATCTCGTTTCTCCCCTTTCTCCACGGCCAGCCCGGTTCCTGCAAACTGGTCCCAGAAGGCCGCCAGTAGCTTGCGCGACTCGAGGGGCAGATTCGTGTCGTTGGCTTGCTTGTAGTAGGTTGCGTTGACACGTTCGAAGAGATCCTCGTTCAGATAGGTCGCCTGTGTGATGTCGCCGATCTGTCCAGAGACATTCCCAGCGGCATCCTGCAGCTCTGGCTTCTGAGAGACATAGATGTATACTCCAAGGTTGGACGAGACTAGTGAGTCCTGGTCCTCATGCTGCAGATACGGCACGACGGTGTTTTCAAAGGTCGCGTCCTCCGGCTTCACATTGGCGATAATATCTTGGACAACGCTATCCTCCCTCGACTTCACACCAGCTACGAGCTCCTGCAAGGACTCGGGCGTGTCGGTGAAGATACGCGGTGCTTGAGGAGGTTTCTTGGCACCCGAGCTGAGCGTGTCGGATTGCCTGAGCACGAGAGAAGCAGCATCGGTAAGTGAGGGGAGAAGGGCAGTCAAGAGCACCATTAGGCGCAGCCATGGCACGACCTGTGGCGCCGCCGCCGCCGCCGCCGCCGCGCGCTGGTGCTGGTGCTGGTGCATTGCAAAGAAAGGCTTGCCAACACGCAGGAAGAGGAGTTCAGGCCCGTCGACGGCGATGACATGCAGATATTAATAAATAGAATGAATGCTCCCCAAGGTCCTGTAGCCTGTAGCCTGTAGGTGTATAGACAGTTACTGTAGACACTGGCACAGTGGCACTGCAGCGTGCCAGCGGCGTCTCATCCAGGCCTCTGCATGGCCATACCAGGCATACCGACTGTTGTACGGTATAGCAGGAGGGCTTGAATGCAGCCTCGACCTCCTGTTGGTCAATTCCATGATATACCTTATTGTCGATGCAATGGAAATGGACAGTTGGTGTATCATGACATTGGACAAATCTGCCATTCCCGGACGGGCAAGGAGAGGTTCGGGGGTGGGAGATCGCTGACCCTGCCTTCCGGTCTCCCGCTGTGTCGATGCTTCTCCATCCTATTGGACGACGTCTTGTACTGCAATTTACATACAGTAGAGTTGGTTGCTACCTCCTAGGGCAAGGTACACACACACACACACATGGACAGTGACACCCCATCAATATCGACAGCAACCACAGTAAACGAGTAAAACAGCCTCAACCCCAGCAAAAAGAGAAATGACCGTGCTCTCCCCCATCCGCTCCAGCCTTTTTCGTACCCACCACCACCACCAATACCGCCTTCTCATCCACCACCACCACCACCACCACCAGCATCAGCAGCGATTCACCCGCCAAAGGTCCTTCTCCTCTCACCCACCCCTCCACGCGCGAAACAGGATCTACCCCGTCCGCGTCCGCAACGAATCCGAACTCCACACTCTCATCCTCAGCAGCGCCAGCAGCCGCATTCCCCTCCTGACCCTCTGGATGACCACCTGGGACCCACACAGCGACAGCATCTCCTCGCGGATCAAAACTCTGCTCGAACACGAAGGAATCGGCGAAGAGCACGGCAGTGTCAGTTATGTGGAAGTGGAAATGGATAGTCCCGACTTGGGAGGAGTTTCTGCGGGCGTTGCGCAGTTGTATATGATTCATGACATTCCCACCTTGTTGGCTTTTGATCGTCAGGAGCCGCAGGTCGAGACGAAGGTGAGTCGCGTCGAGGATTTGACGAGTGAGGAGTTTTTGAGGGCGTGGATTGAGAGGGAGGCGGCGAGGCATGGGAAGGGGGGCGCTGGCGGGAGCTTGGGGGGATTGTTTGGGAGGTGATGATGATGATGATGACGATGATACGATAAGTGATGTGTGCAGCGTTGTGTGTGGAGCTGGATCTCCCATGACATTGTGTTCTGTGTTAATACATGTATGAATGATCATATGAGACCACTGGGACTTTATGCCTTGTAGTAGTAGTAGTAGTAGTAGTGGAGACTGCAAGATGTTTTGAAGTCGTGAAAGATTGTAGTTGAAACAGTACAGGACTTCAATCATGCATCAAACCATAAGAAGATACCCCCTTCACTCGGAGCTTTCTCAATGCCTTTTTTCTTTTTTCTTCATCACACCCATGATTCCCCACCACACCTCATGCCCTTCTGATGTTTTACTGCCAGGAAACTCCACGCTAATCACAAATCACGATGCTTTTTGTATTTCCTCCTGTTCCTCCTGTTCCTCCTGTTCCTCCTCCTCCTCCTCCTCCTCCTCCTCCTTCTACGAATTCTCCTGTGCAAAATCTTGCAAATACTTGGCCAACTTCTCCGCCGCAGACACAGGCACAGCATTATAATTACTGATGCGAATTCCGCCCACACTGCGATGTCCCTTCAATCCCAGCAGACCTCGGTTCTCTGCACCTTTCAAAAACGCCTTCTCGGCATCTGCATCGCCCCCTTTGACGCGGAAACAGATGTTCATCCTACTCCGGACGCTCTTGTCGGGTACGACCTGATAGACTTGCTCGTTGCTGTCGAGCGTGTGGTACAGGAGTTGGGCTTTCTGGTTGCTTTCCTGGGCTTGGCCTGCAATACGTTGTTGTTGTCGTCGTTGACCGTCTTGTTCGGATTGGGGATGGAGTTGCAGTAATCGTTGCATGACTTGTCCTGCGATCCAGACGTCGAAGATTGGTAACGTGTTGTATAGGCTGTTGTTTTTCGCAATGGTGGGATAGTCAAAGACAATCGGTCCAATGGGTAAACCCAGCTTGCGAAGCAGTTCCGGTTTGGCGTATTCTGCGTGAGGAGGTAAGAACGCATTGGAGACGATTGCGATCGTCACACCGGTCGTTCCAATGTTCTTCTGTGCTCCGCCAAAGATGACGGCGTGTTTTCGTACGTCTACTGGTCGTGACAGGAAGTTACTGCTCAGATCAGCAACGAGGTTGGTTCCAGTTGGCGTGGATTGGAATTCGACTCCATCGACAGTTTCGTTGTCGCAGTAGTACGTCAATGCTGGTTCGGAGGAAGAGGAGGCAGTCCAAGTGGACGCATCGGGAATGACACCAAATTTACCCTCGCGAGACTTCCGTGCATCCGTCACAATGTTCACATAATCGCCTCCCACGAGTCGAGCAGCTTCTTGAGAGGCTTTCAGCGACCAAGATCCGGTGACGAAGTAGTCCAGCTTCAGCTGACTTTGCACAATTTGCTTCAACTTCTCCTCGTCGCCATTGACAGCCTTGAGCTGCTTTGCCACCCATACGCTGACGAGGTTGGAGACGACGGCGCTGAATTCTCCACTGCCGCCGCCTTGGAGGAAGAGAATGTGGTAGCCGTGTGGGCCGTCGGATTCGGGAATGTCCAAGAGTTCTCGCAGAGCTTGTTGGGCGGTCGAGAGGACTTCGTTGGCATCGGCACTGCGGTGGGAGATTTCAGTGATGCCGATTCCCGTGTTGTTGTAGTTGAGGAGCACGCGGGAGGCTTCTTCGAGAACGGGTGTTGGCAGTGGGGCAGGTCCTGCTCCGAAGTAGTGAATTTCTTCTCTGGACGGCATATTGGCGGGAATAGCAGAGGTCGAGATGTATTAGGATTTAGGAGGTATATGACTTGACAAGTTGACTGTTCAGGTAGGAGGTAGAAAGAAGCAGGTTTGTCGCCGATGTCGGGCCCAAATCTGGTGTTTTCTGTTTTGCATCCATCCGTCTTGACGATTACCACGCTTTTCATTGGCTGCCATTGAGATGTATACCACACCACCACCACCACCACCACCACCACCATTCGAACACCATCTGCAGGCGCGACATTAAGAGAGAGGGAGGGAAAAAAAAGAGTCAGTCATGGCGGCGCTCAGAGCGGCAGGCGGGAGAGGAGGGTTCCAAAGGCTGCTGGCCAGGAGCGTGAGTGGTGGGAACAGAACGAGCAGACTGCAGACGACAGGAAGCACAGCAGCAAGACTCTCACCATCACCAACATGCTTTCCGGCTGCCTCCCATCTACGCCCACGATACCTCTCGACGACACGAACAGCACGCCTAGCGGACGTGACAGAGGCTTTCTCCGCCCAGCTCGAGAGTGCGCCTGCAGACATTCTCGCGAAACCCACGGGGGCGTCCACAACACCACAGACGTTGACGGAAAAGATTGTGCAGCGATACTCGCAGGGCTTGCCAGACGGCAAGTTCGTCAAGGCGGGCGACTATGTCACGCTCGCACCACACCACTGCATGACGCACGACAACTCGTGGCCTGTAGCGACCAAGTTCATGAGCATTGGCGCTACCAAGATCCATGACACGAAGCAGGTGGTCATGACCCTCGATCACGATGTACAGAATAAGAGCGCGAAGAATCTGGAAAAGTACGACAAGATCGAGTCCTTTGCGAAGACGCAGGGCGTAGACTTCTATCCAGCGGGACGAGGCATTGGACATCAGATCATGGTAGAGGAGGGATATGCGTGGCCGGGAACGATGGCGGTAGCCAGTGACAGTCACTCCAATATGTATGGAGGCGTGGGATGCCTGGGCACGCCAGTCGTGAGGACTGATGCTGCGAGTATCTGGGCGACGGGAAGGACATGGTGGCAGATTCCTCCAATTGCAAAGGTTACTTTCACTGGCATTCTGCCCGAAGGTGTGACCGGAAAGGACGTAATTGTGGCGCTGGCGGGCCTGTTCAATAACGACGAGGTGCTGAACCACGCCATTGAGTTTACAGGATCGACCAATACGATGCGTAGCCTGCCCGTCGACGACAGACTCGCCATTGCCAACATGACCACCGAGTGGGGTGCGCTATCTGGACTCTTCCCCATCGACGACGTGCTCAAAGCATGGCTGCGGTACAAGGCGACGGAAGCCAGCATGTACCGGGAACCTTCCCCAACTTCGAGTCTGACCACTGATCGCTTCAACCACGAGAGACTGGATGAACTGTTTGCGAGCCCTCTCGCTGCAGATAAAGGCGCTGGTTATGCCAAGGAGCTGTTCCTCGATCTGTCAACACTATGCCCCTATGTTGCTGGGCCGAACTCTGTGAAAGTGGCAACGCCACTCAACGAGCTCGAAGCGCAGAACATTCCGGTGAATAAAGCGTACCTCGTATCTTGCACCAACTCTCGACGATCTGACATTCAGGCCGCTGCCAATGTATTTCGAGCAGCAACCGGCGCAGATGGCAAGACGCCGAGAATTGCGGATGGGGTGAAGTTTTACATCGCAGCAGCATCCATTCCTGAGCAGAAAGCTGCAGAAGAGCAGGGTGATTGGCAAGTACTGCTGGATGCCGGTGCTGAGCCCTTGCCTTCTGGATGTGGACCATGTATTGGTCTAGGCACAGGATTGCTTGAGCCTGGTGAAGTGGGCATCTCAGCCAGTAACCGCAACTTCAAAGGGCGCATGGGCAGCACAGAAGCCAAAGCATACCTGGGTAGTCCGGAAGTGGTAGCCGCTAGTGCATTGAGTGGCAAGCTCTCCGGTCCCGGTTGGTACGCAAAGCCCGAAGGCTGGGCGGGCGTGCGTCGTGGTGAGGGAGACGGTGTTGCAGAAGAAGACCGCATGATCAGCATCGAGGACGCACTCGACAAGCTTGTCCGCGAGGCGGAAGAAACGATTCGGGAAGCCGAGCAGAGACTATCTGGAGCTCAAGCTGCAGCCCAACCCGAAGAGACATCGACCGGACTCACGGAAATTCTGCCTGGCTTTCCCGAAAAGGTCTCGGGCGAGATCATCTGGTGCGATGGCGACAACATCAACACCGATGGCATTTACCCGGGCAAGTACACCTACGATGATGCGTTCAGTGCCGACCCTGCGAAGATGGCGACCGTGGTGATGGAGAACTACGACAAAAAGTTCGCCTCCATCGCACAGGCGGGAGACATTCTCGTGACCGGCTACAACTTCGGCTGTGGATCGTCCAGAGAACAAGCGGCCACTGCGATTCTCGCCAAAGGGATCCCCCTCACCGTCGCCGGCAGCTTCGGCAACATCTTCCAGCGCAACTCCATCAACAACGCATTAATGGGCGTCGAAGTCCCCAAACTCATCGAACGACTCCGAGCCTCTTTCGGCCACTCGGCATCTAGCACAACAGCAAACACCGCCGCCGCCGTCACCGAGCCGAGCAAGAATGCCGAAAGCTTAGATTCCCCTCCACCTGCGCCCACCGCCAAACCCGCCGACAAGGGGGAACTCACAATCCGCACGGGCTGGACCTTCACATGGGATGTGCGACGCAGCCAAGTGGTGATTCAAGAGGGCGCTGGCGGCGAATCTTGGACGCAGAAAGTGGGAGAGTTGCCGCCGAATGTCCAAGATATTATTGCCAAGGGGGGGCTGGAAAAATGGGTTCAAGCACAGATTGCAAGTAGTTTGTAAAAAACAAATCGGTCCAATCATGTTTTATGTGTGTACCGCTTTTTTTTTCCACGTGGTTACTGACGGAGGAGGAGGAGGAGGAGGAAATGATACCCCCTAGATAGAGGCGAAGAAAAAGAAAAAGTCGCTTTCCTGTATACATATATATATATAGAGAGATATATAATAACATAGTACCTACCTACCCCCATGAATTGTTTGCAGACAGCTGTCCAGTAAAGCTTAGGTAAGATAGGTAAGGTAAGGTAAGGTAGGTAGGTAGGTACCTTCTCATTGAAGGAGAAGGCTATGATACTTGTATTTCTTCCGCTGTTGCGTCTGCTTGTCATTTTCCCCTCCTTTTCCTCTTCCTCCTTTTCCTCCTTTTCCTCTGCCTCCTTCTTTTCTTGTCGCAGCAAAGGTAAATAAGAATTTGAAACTCAGACTGATGAGAAGTCCGACGAAGCTGATGAGGAGAATATCGGTGTTGTTGAGTTTGAAAGAGGAGTTTTCTTGTTCTTGTTCTTGTTCTTTTTCTTCTTTTTCTTTTTCTTCATTTTCTTGTTCTGTTTCATTTTCTTCTTCTTCTTCTTCTCCCCCTTCCCCTTCCCCTTCCCCTTCTCCTTGTTGCGAATTGCCAGTGACAACTTCATCATCATCATCATCATCATCATCATCATCACCATCACGATTCATCGCCACCAAGTGTACAAAGTCCGATGTTCCGAGTACGTTGCCATCATCATCAAGTGCGACGGCTCTCACAAAACGTGTTTTGTGAGAAAAGTCCTTTGAGGAGGAAGAAGACAATCGAAAAGTCGTCTCAAAGCCTTCTTTGGCCACAAGGGCAATCTCTTGGACGAAACTGGTGCTGCGTTTTGTTCGCGAACTTCCTCGTTGTCGTCCCGTCGTTTCCTTTTCGTCATCATCATCATCGTCATTCTCCAACCCCTCCAATAACCACCTCGTGACCTCGGTGGCGCCATTCCAACTCATATAGAGCATCACATCCCCCGATGATGATGATGATGATGATCCGTCGTCTTGCTCACTCACCAGACTCGGCTTCGTGTCAATTGGATTTCCCGTCCAGTTGAATCTCAAATTCCGATAACTCTGTACATCTCCCGTGTCAAACCGGCTCGAAGGTTGGAAAAGCATGGAGCACAACAATTCCCCTGTTTCCGAGAACTCTGCCATGGCGGCATTGTGGCCATATCCGAGGACGATGTGGCCGTTGGGGAGAGTTTGATAGGAGCCTTGCGAAGAACTGAGAATGGGTCGGGTGGTGGTGGTGGAGTTGGAGGTGGACACGCTCAGGGCGAGGCGAGCGGTCATGTCGTCGAGGGAGATTTCAATTCGGGCGCCTTTGGACTGGATGTCGGTGGTGCTGTCCCAATCAGCGTTGTTGTTGAAGAAGGTGATGAAATGGGTGTTCTTTCCATTGTCGTGGCCATCCTCCCGCTCGAGAATGTTCGCGTCGTGTTGGCCGAGAAATGTCGTGGCAGCCCCATTTGAGAGGTCGTGGAACGAATTGTCTTTTCCCCCGAGTTGCCAGAGGACTTTTCCTGTTATACCGTCAATGTACAGGACCGCTCGGAGGTATCGACTGGATACGAGGAAGTTGCCGAGTGTGTCTTTTCTGACGGAATTGATGTGATACACGTCCCGTGGATTGCTTTCTTCCATGTCGCCGATGGGGTGGTAGGATTTGGATACGTCGATGTGGTCACTAGCGCGCCATTCGAAGATTGCCTCGCCTGTTTCCAAGTCAAGCTCCTGGAAGATCGCATCCCAAATCCAGCCTTTGCGAGGATCGCCAGGCATGCTTTCGACGTCTGCGAATTTCTTGTCGTAAATGGAGATGAGCGCCGTATCGTTCGGGGTGATGGTGAAGGCATGAAGATCGGCCCCCAACCCATTCGCGGCTTTGATGCGATACTGCTCGCGATACTGTTGATCCAACATGTAATGGGTCCCTATCCCATGTCCACCGACAGCGTCATTGCCGGCCCAGAACGTGAGATACGGCTGGCCTTTGTATGACTGCACTTGAAGGTTGTAGACTTGGCCATACTTTTTGGTTGCGGCCCATACTAGACTTCCGTTGACGTCCAGCATCATCGGTGTGGACTCTGCCACGTACCCTCGAGGAGTAATGAGCAAGTAGGATCCGTCATCACATCGATTGAACGGTTCCATGAAGTTGACGACCGGTACGCCTGTGACCTGAGGGCTTGATTTGAAGGTTTGGGTGACATAGAAACCATGTTCTGCATCGTTGTATTGGGAGTCCGCGTAAAAGGGGGCTTGGTCAGCGTGACATTGTATTGCCACCAGGGCAAGAAGTGCTGTCCGATGAAAGAACGGCATTGGTAGAAGATCCACGGG
>JH792576.1:25628-46170 GCA_000291705.1 Sphaerulina populicola P02.02b | reverse complement strand
AGAAATTCTTCAAATCTGTGGGGTTGTCTTTCTCTCTGGGAATAGTGTCTTGTCTCCTGAATACAGGAGTGTACATCACAATAACAACAACGAACCTTCATACCTGACCTTCCCATCCCCTTTCTATCCTCGACTCCACTCCCTTCCCTCTCTCTCTCACTCACTCACTCACCCACTCAAACCTCCCCCTCCTGCCCCAACCTCACATCCTCCCTCCTCTCCAACTCCCCCTTCTCCCCCTTCTTCTCCCCCCCTCCCAACACATCCCCATCCCCAAGCCCAAGCCCATCCACCTCCCCGCGTTCCCTCCTCATTTGCGACCGAAACTCCGACCGAGTCCTCCAAGCAGGAATCCCCAAATACTTGATCCCGCCGCCGCCGCCGCCGCTTTGACTTGTATTTTGATTTCCCTCCTCTACCTCATCATGACTTCTTTCATAACTCTCAAACATCTCCGTCACTTCCTCCAAAGGTTTCCCCGCAGTTTCGGGAAACAGGAAAAACACGTGCGCCGTCATGGCGAGGCAGAAACATGCGAAGACGAGATAGGTTTTCCATTTGATTGTTACGAAGGCGGGGGGCACGAAGTAGCCGAGTGCGAAATTGAAGGCCCAGTTTCCTGTGTGATGTGTGTGGGTTGTATTAGATAGAGAGGACGAGTTGGGTGGGAGGGAGAGCTTACCAGAGGTGGCGAGTGCGACGGCTTTGCCGCGGAGATGGTTGGGATATAATTCGGGAGGATAGATCCAGGATACGGGGCCCCAGGTGGGTGCGTAGGAGGCGACGAACTAGATGCCAGAGCCGAGGGGGGAGGGGGGGACTTTTGTGTTAGCTCGCTGGTTACATGAAGTGAAACAGATGTAACATAAAAAAGAAGAAGAAGACAACTCACCAAATATGAGCAGGCGATGACGGCTTTGGAGGCTGCTCCTGAAACTTGCACAGAAGCTTCTTTGATACCTCCGACACCGTTGGGGCCGGGGTCGGTGCCGTAGACGGCGAGAATTCCTGCGTTGGCAAAGAGCCAGGTCGCCATGAGAGTGGATCCGAGTAAGAGGATGGGTCGACGGCCGACGCGATCGATCCAGATTAGACCGGGGATGGTCATGACTACGTTGATGACATATTGAATGGAAGAAGACACTACAATTTGTTTTTTTTTTCATTATAATCGTCAGCGGTGCGCGATCCGGAAACAAGAAGAAGAAGAAAAAAAAAGAAAAATGATGATCTGATATATCATAAATACTAGGAGATGAAAAGAAAATGAAACCAACTCACCCAGTAAGGTATTACCCGTGAGACCGGCCATGGCGAAGACGTAGGTGATGTAGTACATCATGACATTCATACCCGTCAGTTGACTCCAAATTTGCGTGAACAATCCAATGTGCGTCCGATTGATGTATTTGGCCGAGAAGAGATCCATATATCGCACTTGCGCACTGGCGCGTTCAATGTCGATCCACTCTTTGATCTCTTGGAACTCGCGGGCCACCCACGGACTGTGCGGGTCGCCTTTGCCGTGCGTGAGAATCAGGACTTGCTCACACTCCTCCCAGCGATCCTTGGAAGCGAGCCAGCGCGGAGACTCGGGCAAGACAATCATGCCGAAGAAGAGAATGATGGCGGGGATCATTTGGAGTGCCCAGGGAACGCGGAACGCGGCATTGCCGTCGATGAAGGAGCATCCGTAGGAGATGTAGAACATGATCATGATGCCCCAGGTGATGGCCCATTGTTGAGCGCCGACCAAACGACCGCGTTTCGTAGGTGGTGCAATCTCGGTGATGTAGACGGGGACTTGAGCGGAGCAGATTCCCACGCAGAAGCCGTTGATGATACGTCCAACGATCAACATGGGGATATTCTGAGCGGCAGAAACGATGATGCAGCCAATGATCCAGATCACGGCACCGATTTGGATCGCAGATTTTCTTCCTGCGAGATAGGGGGGAAAACAAAAGGTCGAGAGTGAGCAACATGACTTCGTGATGATAGAAAAGAGTGCCTCAGCGAGACATGGAAAGGAGGACGCAATGCCTTCTTCCCACCACCAGCTCCGAACTTACCCAAACGATCAGAAATCATGCCACTGAAGAGACTCGCAAGCCACGAGCCACCGGCCATCGAAGCCGTAATACCGCCCTGCACACTCGTCCTGGGGCCCGAGCACGTGTCCGAATCATTGAAACCCGGTCCATTCGGTCCTTGGTTGAAGTAGCACAGATATGGTCGTGTCGCGATAATCGCTGACATGGACGATATATCGAAGCCGAACAGGCCACCTCCGCTGATCGACTCGATTCATCAGTATACATGTCTTTCGATCCCCCACACAGAGTGTACGCAGTATAGCGATGGTAAGATGATGGTGACGTACATGATGGAGATGGCCGCAATGAGATATACATTCCCGTACTGCTTCATGCTGGGCAAGCCGGGAGGCAGGCAGGCAGGCAGAAGAAGAATTGTGAGGAACTTGAGCGACTGTGTCTTCTTCTTCTTCTTCTTCTTGACTTTCAGATCCATATAAGTGGAACCCATCCCTGGTAGATGTGACCCTTTTCTTTTTTTTTCTACGGCCCACTTCCTCGGCCCCCCTCCCAATGTAACGTGCGACAACAGCAGATTGGTGATACAGTGCCGACCATACTTCCAGGAGAGGAGAAAGTCACTAGCATCAGTAGGAGGTGAAACAAAAGATACAAAAAAGATACCAAAAAATACAAACCCCCCCCCCAAAAAGGCGGGTCTTGCCCGCTTCGGTGCGCTGTCCTCCACATGGTGAAGCATATCTCCAGTCTCCAGTCTCTTGTCAGTCTCCACCTCCATATGGAGTGGTATCGGTCCTTTTGTCTTCCGTGCCTTGATGCCGATGTGCCATGGGGCATTGGAGACTACAGTATCTGCCCCGGTGGAGACCTCTGAGGCATCGTCCTCCCTCCACTTCCCGAACCAATCGATAATAAAGAGGGAGGATCATGTACATGTACCTACCAGCTCATCTTCAGCTCTAGTTCGAGGTGAAATGTCCTCCTGCTGCTGTCCGCCGATTGTCATTTACGCAAACCAACAAACTGCTACTGTTGGGGGAAGAAGCTAGGAGGTACATGTTGTGAGGTTTCGAGCTCCCCAAGTGGCACAGATCGCGATCCCGATGCTAACATCCGCTAGCGCGACTTTGTGTGTAATGTAAGCACCTGGGCATGTCGTACGTCCTACTGAAGGAGCGCCAAAGTGGCGGCGGGGCTACCTCCTAGTCACAAGAGGTTGAATCTTCAGTCACAAGAGGTTGAATCTTCAGTCACAAAAGGTGGAATCTTCAGTCACAAGAGGTGGAATCTTCAGTCACAAGAGGTGGAATCTTCACGCCTTCTGTTGCTTCTTCCAGAGCTCATCGGCATCGGGATGAACCTCTGGCTCGGCAATGTACGCTCTTCCAGCCGCTTTCTTCTTGTAATCCACTCCAAATCTTCCGTCGCGATCTCCCACGAGCTTGTCCATCTGCGTCTGGTCATGGCTCGTGAAGCTGGTCATCAACTCTGGCATGCCGAGAGGAAGCTTGTCGCCTCGGTCCACTTGCCATAGCTGGAACACTTTGCCATAGAGATGGACGACCTCCTCCATCTCAGCATTCTCTGCCTTTTCCCACACGCTCAGAGGCATTCCTGTAGGCGCCGGCATGATCAGCATGCCCGATTTGACCTCGAAGACATGCGAATGCCACAGCTTCCTCTCCTCTGAATCCAGCGTGTGATAGACACGTGGCGAGACCATGTACTCGACGCCGATCAGCCTTGCATTCGGCCCCGGGGAGTCGTAGAGAATGCACTGTCGAACATCTTCGTTGACATGAGCGCAGTAGTGATTGGCTTCCGAGGTCCGAGTCGGCTCGTTGACGTAGACGTGGAAGGCGTTGCTGAGGTACATGTATGTGAGATGCCATGCTTGGATCATCAGTTGGATGTCCACGGGGGGAGACTTACAGATGAGCACAGAGACGCTTGGGGGGCTCGAAGCTCTGTACCATAGAAGCACCCGTCTCCAGAATCTTCTCTTTCATCGACTCGGCCTCTCCAATTGCCTGGTTGGTCACTGGCAAGTGGTCCGGGCTTTCGAAGTTCTGATGGGATGCCATGATGGTCCTTTGATCTGGTGAAGATGGTATAAGTTTGGCGGTAGACTGTGTTTTATATACCCTTCCTACCTCTGACCTCTTCCAACATCATACTGAGCATGATGTCACCATGTGCTCAGAGTGCATTTGTTCCATCCTGAAGTATCGACTGGAGGCTTCAAGTTCAATGTCAGAGATGAAGCCCGGGCCTATATAGCAAGGAAGGGGAAAGGGGACGGGACGACAAAGGAAGCATTTTCGACCTCGTACATGGAAACAGAGGCATGATCTACATACATACCACATGATCCACATAGGAGGTATGCCTGGCAACCTGGCACTTCTACTGAATCTACTCCATAGCCACGTGGGATGTGTAGGAGGTACCAGACTTCACGTCGGAGGTACCTCCTACTGGAGAGTTGAGTCCTTGTCTTGGCTGCAGCCTGCAGTACTGTCCATGTACCTGGTACTTCTAAAGGGCCTCCTAGTTGTCCCTCCTAGTTGTACCTCTACCTCCAAGTTGTTGACATTGTACACGACTCAGTAATCACTCATACCTACTCCACTACCTCCCCTCACTACAGCACGACGGACCGTACACTCCACGCTCGTCGTCGTCGTCGTCGGCCTATTCACCCCCACCATCCATCCATCCTTTCTCTACACTCGCAGCAGCATGCACCCCGACCGTTGCAAGACCCCTCGCTAGCCTTGCACCAGCATTACCATGAACTTCAACAGGCCCAAGGCCGCTGGCGCTCCTGTCATCCGCAAGACCATCGTCCGCAAGCCCATCACACAGACAGTCAGGCCTGCGCTGTCCACCGGGTCTGCACTGCCAGCGCCTGTTCGGGAACACGATCCAAACCGATTCAAGCCCACCGGCACGCCAATCACGAGGACGAAGCCCGCCAATCCTGCGAAACGAGCAGTCGCCAACGCGAGAGGAGTGAAGAGGAAGAGCGCTACTCCCGACCGACACATCTGGAGCGATGACGAGGGCGACAGCAGTGATATTGCTGGGAGCGACTCGGATGTGTCACGCAAGCGCATCAAGAGCAGCGTCAGCTCAATAGACAGCCATGGCTCGAGGAGACCGCTGCTCTCTGCCACTTCCTTCAAGGCGGGCACGACATTAGCTATCGTGCATGGCGCAGATGCCACCTCTGGTCGCTATGCCGAGAACTTCAAAAACCCCTGGGGCGAGCAAGAGTTCGAATCGTGCAAGCTTCAGTATCCTAGCAGAGGCCAAAGAGAGAAGTTTCAGCTCAAGTGGCCAAAGACAGAAAAGAAGGAGGACTACAGGCCGATGGAGGATATCATTGAGACTGTGGAAACCATCTGCCAGAATTACCTGCCAGAGGATATGGCTGCACAGTACACGAACCCAGAGACGGGCTTTCGGCGACGCTTCAATCTCGCATGGCAAAAGGAGGACGCTGTGGAGTTTGTGGACATTGTTCGGGATTACAATAAGCTCATGAAGTCGCTGATAGATGACGGTACGATCGAGACGGTGCTTCGAAGCAAAAGCCATTTAACCCTGGACTGGGTGAGGCGAATTCTGGAGCAGACGTACTCGCGAACGGTATCGCCGAACGTCGACAACCTGCGCAAATACGAGGCATTTAGTGAAAACGTCTATGGCGAGCTTCTCCCACGATTCTGCAGTGACATTTTCCAAAAGACCAAGCTTAGCCACGAGATGAAATTTGTCGACCTGGGATCCGGTGTCGGCAATGTCGTCTTGCAGGCCGCACTGGAAGTTGGCTGTGACAGTACTGGAATCGAGATGATGCCCAATCCCTGCGATGCCGCCGAGTTGCAGGAGAAGGAGTTCCCTGGCCGAACCAAGCTATGGGGTCTCCACGCTGGCAAGATTCAGCTCCTACGAGGCGACTTTCTCGAGCATCCCAAAGTTCCCAGGATCCTGCAGGAGGCTGATGTGGTCCTAGTGAACAATCAAGCATTCTCGTCTGATCTCAACGGCCGTCTACTGAGCATGTTTCTGGATCTCAAGGATGGGTGCCAGGTAGTGAGTCTCAAGCCATTCGTGCCAGATGGCCATAAGATGTCGACGCGTAACATTGACTCGGTAGTCAACTTGTTTGTCCAGCAGAAGTTTGAGTACTTTTCCGACAGCGTCAGCTGGGGCGCTGCGCAAGGTAATTGGTACATGGCGAGGAAGGATCCCGGTCCCATGCAGCGATTCCGGAAGGCGAACGGACTGTAGGACAGGGCGCACTCGACACGATTGCATCGAGAAGACTCGAGGAGATTCCATGTGGACGTTATAGCATGAGGGCGAGGATGATTGCTACCCACCTAGGCTTGCGCGCATTCTTGAGTTACATGGGAAGGAACTTTTGGATCAGATACCCAGTAGTGAGCATTCTTAAGCGAGCATTGTACAGTTAGTTAGCATTGTCTGTCATTGTTGTACGAGCGAAGTGAAGAGGAGAAGAGTAACGAGGGTACGGAAGTGACGGAAGTATCACACATGGTGTTGGACATTCACGTCATCAAGGATATCGTGGCCACATCACCTCACTGCTCTGCTTCAATTGGTATCATCCTCACCCCCCCTCCGAGAGCAATCATTCTCGCAGCATTGCCCCTTTCTAGTGCTACGAAGTTATTGCTCAGGAAGCCTGCCTGTTCTCATCCTTCTTAGGTATCCATACTGTATATGATCCACGCAAGAAGCCAACAAACAGAGCTGTCCAGGTACGGTACCTAGTAGGTATTGGGTTTAATGTCAGCACCAGGATCTTTCTCCAAGTAAGGTATGTATCATCATCTTGATTCTTGAAGAGAGAGCTACCAGTACCAGGGCGAAACCGAAACTTCTACAAGGCAGGCAGGCAGGCAGGCAGGTTATTTCTGTTCTGTTGCGACATAAGGAGAGAGAGAGAGAGAGACCAGCTGTAAACTCCGCAGGCAGATTACATGTATAATAAAAAAAATATAAAGGCTTCATTGATCCCAAATCTTTCTCCTTTCTTTTATACTGCCCGATACCGACACTGACACACATACACACACACCGACACCGATACACACACACCGACACACACCGACACCGACATACACATACACACACACATACACACACACACATACACAATAAAATCCAACCGGCCTAACATGCAGATAAAACTGCTCCTTATCGCTACTCTAGCCTAGCTAGTTTCCCGAGCGGTAGCAGACCCAATCCTAGGAGGTACATATAGCTTCTACCTCCGATAGATAGTCTAGGGCCCGTTCGGTATTTCCTTATAGCTTTTAACAACTACGTTTACACTACCGATATAGCGTAGAATTCTAACCTTCTTATAACTAAAAGTAACTAAATGCTATAAGGCCTTGTGTTCGGTTATACTCTTATAACTAACTTTACCTTTTATACAAGGTAGAAAACTAGTCCTAATATAGTATAGTATACTAACTTTCTAGTAGCGGTAGTATCCGCTAGCGTAGAAAGCGGGTCTTATAGCGAAGAGTTGGAAAAAGAGCAACATTTCGCTATAAGACGATTTAGCGCAAAAAACACAAGCGCTTTACCTAAAACAGCTATATAAGCGAATTTTCTAGGTATAGGTCCTTATAGCAGAGATTTCTGTCTTATAGCTAAATCTACAAGGAGAGAAACCGAACGCGACGTCTTATAGCTCTTAACTGGCCTTATAGTATCTTAGCTAAAAGCTATAAGGTAAAAACCGAACGGGCTCCTATCCGTTCCGCTGTTTTCTATACGCTATATAGCTCGTATTCTCGGACACTAGCTAATAACCGTACTAAAAGCTGTTTAAATGCCTTTTTTATAGGGTATCTCGGGGGCAGAGGAATAACCGAGGTTTGAAATACGCCCCGAGTAACAACTAGTAGCTACTGCGTATACTATCGATCGTACCGATAGTCTACTGTATATACTACTGCTCGCACCGATAGGCCGCTATAGAATACTAGTCTATTAGACGGCTAGTACTGCACCGCGTCCGTACCGCGTCCGTTCGATATATAGAAGTATATCGTTACTATACATATATATATATACGTATAGAACGCTAAGTAAGTAGGAAATATAACTAATCGCGTAGAGAGAGAAGAAACAGCGGTATATACGTATACGCGCGCGCGCGCGTATATATATATATGTATATAGAGGTATATTAGTAGTACTTTGCAGTCGTCCGTATTGCTATATATCTATTACTTCTATTACTTCTATTACTTCTATTACTTCTATTATTTCTACTAACGGTCGATTCTACGGTCGATTCTACGGTCGATTCTACGGTTATGTCGTCGTCGTAGCTCCGTGTTCGGTAGCGAGATTATAGCAATACTATAATAGGTAGTCGTCGTCGACCTATTACCTAGTTCAGAGCTATAATACTACCGAACCAAGTACTCTAACCTATTCTATCCGCTATAACTACTATAGTACTATAGAATATACGTAAGTATATATAACAGCCAGGTTTCCCCTAAACCTATACAACCCTGCATAACCCTAACCGCCTGTATACATAGCCGTAGGCCTGTATAAGCTGACCTACCCGGATGGCCGGAGCAGCGAGGTTCCGAGAGGAATTTACCTCGGACCTCGGACGGCCTCGTATATAGTGCGTAGGCGCAGCGCAGGCGTATATTAGTCCACTCGTACCCCTTCATTCGGAAGGGTAAGAATTAGTTTGTGCACTTTCCTACGCGGTAGGAAAGAGGACTCTATACATCGCTATACACCCCCTCTTATATTTCTAATTCTTCTACCTTTCTAAAGGGTAGTGATCTATAGAGATCCAATCTAATAGCTCTACGACCAACTACTCGCAATGCACCGTACCCGCTGCGCAGGTAGGCCGTATTACCGAAGTCGGAGACGACGAACCTCCTTAGGGAGAAGCGTTAGCCTCTATAGAGACTAAGGGCTATACCTAGTAGGAAGCGCAACCCTAAGCGTAACCTTACTAACTAGGAGAGGAAGTCCCTCTACGAGAGACTCCCTCTGCCTAGCTAGGAGCACCCGATACGTATACGAGACGCATTCAAATCGAGTAGGCCAACTATAGGCTGCGCGAGGAGATAGCTCTTCGGGCCGCCGAAGAGGAGCACTAGCGGCTTCTGCGATTGAGCCGCACCCTATCGACACGTCTACCGTCTATACGGGTACCGTCCGTATTAGTCGTACTAGAATAGCCGTCTGACTCCGAGGAGGACGACGTAGTTCGTACGAGCGACCTGCGAGTCGCCCGCGACTCGTATTCTACCCGTAGCCCTAAGGTTCGTAAACTAAAGGCTTTTAAGGGAGAAACCGACAAAGAGTGTCGCGAGTTTATCCGTAGCTTGGAGATCATCTTTCTTAACAGCCCGCGAGAGTATCGCACCGATATAGACAAGGTGCTATACGGAATCATATAGCTCGTAGGCGAAGCGTAGGAGACGTAGTATAATAAGTACGACAATAGCAAGCCCCCTAACGGTTATACTTAGAGTGACTTCAAGGAGTAGTTATACAACGTTATCGGTAACCAGTCGAATCGCCTAATCGGGGTAATGATCGACTACGACAAGGCTAAGCAGGGCCCCGAGCAGGGGGTACGCCACTTCGCCGGTTAGCTTGGCTACTTAGAAGCCTAACTCGGTAACTACACCGAAGCGCAGCTGACTCGCTACCTCCTCGCCAAGTTGAAGCCGTCGCTTCGCAAGGACATCGTTAAGGGTTATAAGATCCCTACTAAGCGTACCGACCTTGTCGCCCTAGCTCGTCGCCTAGAGCAGGCTAACCTTTCCCTTTCCGTCCGTTAGAAGGACGATCATTACGGCCGCCGCGATAACAGCGCGTAGGGCAAACGCAAGCGTACCGAGAGTAACGCACCTAAGCGTCGTAACGACCGTAGCGACCGTAGCAAGAGCCGCAACGGTCGTAGCGGAGGTAATAGTAAAGCATCCTCTAGCTCTACCGTACCTAGGTATAAGAACCTTGAGTGTTACTCGTATAAGAAGAAGGGTTATATCGCTTCCGACTCTATCTGCCCTAACTATACCGACCGTAAGAAGTCTTCAAACGCGGTCCGCAAGGTAACCGCAGCCGACTCGTAGTCGGATCCAAAAAAAGGTAAGGCATCGGAGAAGAGTCGCGATCTCTAGATACTAATCAACTCGAGCACGGCGACGACCTATTGCCTATCTAGGTACACTATACCCGTACGCTTAAGGGAGCAGTCGACGCGTATAACAAGCGCGTAGCAGCGACTATAATCTTGGACGACGCCGCCGACATCAACGTAGTGTCTCGCAGTTTTATACTGTAGTATAGCCTAGCCCGTCGTCAAAATGCTATCCTTCCCCCGGCTACGTCCTTTATAGGACAGATAGGCTACTACTACGGTGCGCACTACCTACGTATTACACTCGCAGACTCTACGGGCAAGGAACGCACGTCGGGAGGCTTGTTCTACGCCTACGATACACTAGAGCCGAACTTGATCTTAGGTCGCCTATAGAGGCGTAACCAACAGGTAATAGTCAGTAGCGCGACTAATAAGTAGCGCTACGGAGGAGAGTTCTTCAAAGTGCAGTATTAAGACGCCTCGGAGTTCTACAAGAATATGTCCAAAGCGTCGTATGTCTACGCTATTATAGTGCGTAAGACAGAAGCAGGCGTTACGCTACTAGACATCCTAGCGGAGTATCGTAACTTCCAAGACGTATTGCTTCCTACGGAAGAATAGCGCAGCAAGCCTGTAGACGGCTACGAGTATGCGATTGACCTACGACCCGGTACCGTGCCGCCCTTCCGACTATTGTACTATTAGTTAGGCACTGAACTGGACTACCTTTACAAGTATATCGTAAATACTCTAGAGCATAACTAGATAGAGGGTAGCCTATTAGAAGCAGGTATACCGGTACTGTTCGTGCCTAAGAAGGACGGAACTCTACGGCTCTATATCGACTATCGTAGTCTGAACGATATTACCGTCAAGAATCGACACCCTCTGCCCCTTATAGGCGAGACGCTAGACAGGCTTATAGGAGCCGAATAGTTTACCTGTCTTGACCTTGCGGACGCGTACTATCGTATCCGCATCAAGCCAAGCGACCGCTAGAAGACTGCGTTTCGTACGCGCTACGGTCACTTCTAGTACAAGGTTATGCCCTTTAGCCTAACTAACGCCCTAGCAACCTTCCAAGCTTATATCAACCGTACCCTAGGCGGGTTAGTGGATATGATCTGCGTCGTCTACCTAGATAACATCCTTATCTACAGCAAGACGCGCGAGCAGCACGTAAAGGACGTGCGTACGGTGCTTGAGAGGCTCAGGCGCTTCGTACTCTACGCGTAACTAAGGAAGTGCAAGTTCTTCCGCAAGGAGGTTGACTACCTTAGGTTTGTCGTAACTACTAGCGGCGTAGCTATAGACCCTAGTAGGGTAGACGCAATCAAGGCGTAGCTAATACCTACTACCTTAACGGAGGTACAATCCTTCCTAGGCTTCGCGAACTTCTATCGTAGGTTCATTTTCGAATACTCGAGAGTAGTAGCTCCGTTGATAGTACTGTCTAAAGGAGCCGTCAAAGGGAAGAAGCCTAGGCCTATCAACTAGGGCGCAGCTAAAGAGTATACGTTCTAGGAGATCAAATTGCGGTTCTAGTAAGCACCTCTGTTGAGGTACTACGACCCGGCGTTACGGCTGCGCATCGAAAGCGATGCTTCTACGTTTGTAATTGCAGGCGTACTAAGTCAACTCTTTGGCTCAGAATAGTACCCTATTACCTTCTACTCTCGGAAGATAATACCCGCTAAGTACAACTATAAGATACACGACTCGGAGCTACTAGTAGTAGTAGAGTCGTTCAAGACATAGCGACTATACTGCGAAGGCGCTTAGCATACGGTTGAGGTACTTGTCGATTACGCGAACCTACGTAGGTTCATAGGCGTAAAGAAGCTTACAGGCAGGCAGGCTAGATAGGCTACATTCCTTGCGGCGTTCGATTTTACAATTACCTACTAAGCCGGTAAGAAGAATCTAGCGGACGCGCCGTCGCGGCGTAGTAACTACGTACAAGAGTCGCAAGAGGTATCTAACCTCCTGCCTACCTTGCAGACGAAGCTGCAGTTGTAGGACGGTCGTACGATAGAAGCAGACTATCCGAAGGTAGCTCGCATCCGTATAACCTGCGAGCGTATATACCGTAACTTCCCTAAGTAGCGACAGGTTCAATTCCCTAAGTAGCGACAAACTGGCAATACGTAGTAGAGTTATACGTCGCCTATACGCATTGCAAGAGTAATTGCGTAGGATAACCATCTATACGCCAACGTGTCAGACCTGATCCTCGGTTATATACGCGCCCTAGTTTAGTCCGAACCGGAAGCCCGCGTAGTGTACGAGCAGGCGATAAGCAACTAAGGCACATACGATAAGTATACGGCTCGTAATAGGAACCTGTAGGTCGGAGACGTACTGTACGTGCCTAAGGACTACGCACTTAGAGCGCAGATTATACGTATGTACTACGATAACCCGTTAGCTAGGCATTTTGGTAAGGACAAAACGATTGCTTTGATCCGTCGGAAGTATTTCTAGCTAGGTATATCTACCGAGGTATCCGAGTACGTCGCAGAATGCGACTTATACTAGAAGGTAAAGGCGAGGCGCTATCGACCGTACGGCGAGCTAACTGCGCTGCCGATGCCTAAGCGGCCGTTCTAGGAACTGACCTAGGACTTTATTACGGACCTTCCGCCTAGTAAGCGAGGCGATAGCGTGTATAATACGATCCTTGTGATCGTCGACAGGTACACGAAGATAGTTACGTTCGTGCCTACTACCAAGAAGTGCACTAGCGTAGACCTCGTCGATATCCTCGTCTATAAGATTGTCCGTCGTTTTGGCTTACCCGCGGGTATAGTAAGTAATCGCGGATCGGTGTTCACGTCGCAGTTCTAGGCCGACTTCTGTTATAAAGCGCAGGTTAAACGCAGGCTGAGTACAGCCTTCTACGCTCAAACTAACGGCCAAACGGAACGGATGAATCAAGTAGTAGAGACCTACTTACGTATCTACTGCTTAGAGCAGTAGGACGATTAGGCAGGCATACTTACTTAGGCCGAGTTCGCCTATAACAATAGTGACTATACTATCTTAAAGATGTCCCCGTTCAAAGCCTTGTATAGTTTTAACCCGGAGCTAGCGACTCGTACGAGAGACGCTCGGGGCGAGCTTTTAGAAAGGGAGGTACCGGCCGTAGCTAATACTGCAGAACGGCTAAAGAGGAACTACGAGACCCTGACCGAACGCTAGCGACGCGCAAGCGAAGCGTAGAAGAAGTACTTCGACGAGAAGCATACTCTAATAAGCTTCAACGTCGGAGACATAGTATTGTTGTCTACTAAGAACCTTCGGCTAAAGGTACCTACTAAGAAGTTCGCTAATAAGTTCGCTAGACCGTTCAAGGTCATCGACGTTGTCGGTAAGCAGGTGTATCGCCTAGTACTCCTAGCTGGATCGCTAATCTACAACGTGTTCTATATCTTATACCTTGAGCCCTATCGGAGTCGCGTAGGAGAAGCGCATAAGGGCAGCTTACCGCTCGCAGACGAAGAGGGCCTCTACGAGGTTAAGAAGATCTTAGGAACGCGCCTAAGGAAAGGCGTAAGGCAGTACTTAGTTCGCTAGCGTAGCTAGCCCGAGGAATTTGATTAGTAGGAACCTAAAGAGCATATAGGCGAATGTGCCGCGCTCGACGAGTTCGAGGCGCAGCCGAAGCGCACTAGAAAAGCACGTAAGTAGCTACGTAAGCAGAATAGTGCTTTAGCAAGTTATCTATCGTAATACCTTATATAGTAAGAACTTCCGTCGTAATACCTTATATAGTAAGAACCCCGTCGTGATCCTATAGTAACGAAACAACTTTGATTGATAAATATGTAATCGAGCAAAACGCACTAAAGCAGAAAATAGAACACGCGCGCGCGAGACGCAAGAGAAACGCACCCGCCTATAGAGTCCCCGACTCTAGGGACGACAACGGCGAGGTCTCTTTCCTCCTACGTTTCCGACTACTACTCGCAGCCGGGGCAATAGTAGGCGTAGGCATAGGCGCAGGCGTAGCAGCCGGAACCGGATCAGTACCGAAGACACTAGCGAGCGCGGTGTCGTCTTCGTCGTCGTCGTCGTCGCCGTCGTCGCTATTGTAGTCTTTACCGGACTGATCCGGCTCCTAATTACCCCGTTCGGGGAAGGCCGTAGCTACGGACGCGTCTAGGGCAGCCCTAGACGCGCCGGCTATACGAGCTATCTACGAGACGCGTAAGCACGCGTAGGTAGAAAGCAAGGGCAAGGGTAAGGAGACTTACTTCGTACTACAGCTCAAAGATGCCCTATAGGGCACTAGTAGCCTTCGCTACCTCCAATAGCCCCGTAGCGGCGAGTACGCTACTAGCCGCAGGCGCGGTACTGCTCTCTACGCCCCCTTTCTTAGGTGTGTTATATATACCTACGGACTTCCCCTTGTTCGAAGCGAACACTCGTTTACTCTAGGCGATAGCTTTACCTAGCCGAGTAAGGCGACGCCTTAGTTAGTCCGCGCGAGGGCTAGGAATAGTAGCCTTCGTATAGGCGGCGCGCAAGGAGAGCAGGTACTAAGCTTGACGGATCAAATTAGGGTCCGTTAGACGCTCGCACTTATGCCGACCCTTAGCGTAGCGAGCATACTTCTTCTTTAGGCCTGGCGCTAGGGCGGCGTTATAGGCTAGGGTAAGAACCCCCGATCCCTTAGCTAGCGAGAAGTTAGATAGCTGAGCGTATAACAAGCGTACGGGTAGCGTAGTACAACTTACTCTTCTATATATACGTAATGCACCGGAGGCAGCACACCCCCCTACCGTTATCGGCGCCGCCGGAGGCGACGTCGCGAGGCGGACGGGTAATCGCTATCCGAGCCGCGGTCTTAGGTAGCATTATGCCGGAAAGGGAGTTAGTGCGTGTATGTATACGTGTAGTGTACGTTCGTACTGCGAGGCGAGAGCGAAGCGGAAAACGGGCGAAGTAAGAAAACTAGAGTATAGGAGACGAGCAGTAGGCGAGAGAGAAACACTTCTATATTATGCTGGCGTTGCTAGGTAATAGAATGTTTGCTGGCCTTGTTTGTTACTATATACAGCTATGTTTGTTGTTACCGTCGCGTTCTATACTATACGTAGAATATAGAATGCGGAATGCCCGTAACCCCTAGGATTTCCTACTATAGCGACTGACCTGCGGAATGCATGCGTATTACGTACGTCGCTAGGGGCAGCTCTATTAGGGAGAGGAGATAATTGTAATAGCTAGGTTTCCCCTAAACCTGTACAACCCTACATAACCCTAACCGCCTGTATGCATAGCCGCAGGCCTGCATAAGCTGACCTACCCGGATAGCCGGAGTAGCGAGGTTCCGAGAGGAATTTACCTCGGACCTCGGACGGCCTCGCATATAGTGCGTAGGCGTAGCGTAGGCGTATATTAGTCTACTCGTACCCCTTCATTCGGAAGGGTAAGAATTAGTTTGTGCACTTTCCTACGCGGTAGGAAAGAGGACTCTATACATCGCTACACACCCCCTCTTATAGTATATCGAGTAGGGCCGTAGGAGGTACAACTTATTGCCTCTAAAGGTACGATATACTATCAAGGTATTAACGTAGTAGGCTAGGTAGAAACTCGCTCGTATTGCTACTACTCTAGAAGAGCCGTATACAACGGTATTCAACGTAGCTAATAAGATTGCTACACTATAGGCAGCCAAGCGATCGCTAAAGAAGTATAGTACGCTAGTAGCGAATAGAATCATCGCTTTTGTTACTCGTAATAAGAATAGCCGCCGAGTAACCTACAATCAGATCAAGATAGCCCTAGAACTAGAGTATTCGGAATCAACGATCCGCCGGCGACTCTAGGAGAGTAGTTATTATCGACTCGTCGCTCGCTACGCGCTATAGTTAGATAATAAGAATATAGATCTATAGAGTCAGTTCGGGGAATAGTACCTAACCTAGATACCGAAGCTATTTATCTTTAGGGACGCTATAGCTTTTAGTCGGGGTAGTATACAATAGTAGAGAGTAACTCGTCGCCTAGGTAAGTATAGCAGCGGGTAGATATGCGTCTATAGGAGGAGAGAGGGTCCAACTAACCAATTGTAGATAAAGTATATAACCCCGATTATCTCCGGCCGCTATTTAAAGACATAGATAATGCTTATTACTACTATACCTTTATCTATAGCTCTCGGAAGTCGCGACTTATCTATTAGGACCGTCGTACCCTAGGTACTATAACCTAAGATTCTCTAGTCTAGTATATATTACCCGAACTCGTCCGCTTCTAGTAAGAGTATACCCTCGTAGTAATTGATAATAGCCCGCTAAACCTAGAGAGTATCCTAGAGGACGAGGACGCGTTTAAACTCCCTCCGGGACTAATACCCGAAATTGCCCTCTCTAATACTGCCTTCTATACTTTTATCTAGGCTAGAGTAGACGTTAATAGCTATAACCCTACAATTATCGCTCTCGAGAAGATACTAGTTCTTGTCTTAGATAGAGCGTCTACCTATAAGGGCGCGTTCTAGAAAGAAATCGAGAACCGTAGTATTCTATATACCCTAGATATCTAGCCTCCTAATTTACCTAATCTAAACTGTATCGAGAACGTATAGGCACTTATAAAAGTACGTCTGAATCGTCTTCTATACCCTACTACTAACGAGTAGCTAATTGCTTAGGTATAGTAGTAATAGAACGCGATTACAGCCGAAGAGGTAGAGGCGATTATAGTATCGTTTCGACGACGAATAGAGCTCTTAGGCGAGCGCGATAGTATGTACGTCGGTTACTAATTAGACGCGCGCGCGCGCGCGTATAGGTATAGGTATAGGTATAGTAGTATATAGAGATAGTTACTTATTTATAGAATTCCTCTCTATAGAATTTTCGTACTAAGTAAAGTCGGACAACGTAACGTCGGACAACGGACTTCCGCTCGGTAAACTCCGTAATTGGCGGAAATGGCTATAACTAATCACTAGGGGGGCCTACTATTTACATAGTGCGGATAGACTATCTATCGGACGTAGAAGCCCTCTGTAGCCTTACGAAAAAGGATGATTTTGATTACGACTATTGCTGTTTCTATGAATGTGGATTGGATCCCGAGGTAAGTCAAGATGTATACCTTAGAGAACTCACCATGTAGACTAATAGACGTGATTCTCTCTAGTGCTGCGACAAGGTAAGACGACTTTTTTCGTCCTTCTTCTTCTTCTTCTTCTTCCTCTTCTTCTGTTCTAGGTTTTGTATATATATATATATACCGCGCACGAGCTAAGATGGTTGTAGGTTTGTTGAAATCTACGAGATGAGCGCGGGTACATGTACTGCGAATACGGGACGTCCGTATATCAAGAAGGGGAAAGGAGGGGAGGAGTGATAAGAGATGGAGGGTAGGCGGGAGGAGCGGCTGGTGTTGTCTGTCTGCAGTATCAAGACACTCATTTGCAGAGAGGAGGAAAGCCACGAGAGGCGGGTACTAGAAGATCAGAAGTCTCGGGAATGTCATGAGGTATCCTACACTCGTTTCCAATGATATTTGAGTGACTTTTGTCCGCTCCACATCAAGTCCTTTTTTTGAAAAACAAAAAAAAACGTACTAGCCCCTTACCAAAAAGGAGAGAAGACAAGACGAGAGTTGGAGTTTTTTGATTTTGCCAATGCTGTCCACACCTCCTATGAATAAAGCCTTGGGGTCGACCTCTCGGTCTATAGTGGCTGGAGGCTCTAGCTAAAACATGGCGTTTTTTTGGGGGGGATGGAGGATGGGGATGGAGGAGAGGAGAGGGATGGAGATGAGAGAGATGAGAGAGATGAGAGAGATGAGAGACATGAGAGACATGAGAGATGAGAGAAATGGGTCTCATAGTATATGTACTATACCGGTTGTTGCACCACCATCATTCATTGTTGGTGGTGTTGTAGAGGAGAAGGATGGATGATGAAATGAATGTTGTTGTTGATTGATAATGTTGATGTTGATGTTGTTGTTGATGTTGATAATGTTGAAGGAATGAGAAGAGAATTTCGCGCACGAAAGAGCTTGGCAGACCCACCGGGCCATACCCCCCATCCCTCCTACCTCTAGCTACGGAGGTAACCTCCGACATCATCTTACTTTTCGGTTCGAACCACGTTTTCTATCGATACCCAGCCACACATCATGGTAAGTACCTAGCTAAGCAAACATATTACACGAAGAAGCAGCAGCAGCAGCGAGAGAGGAACCCCAGAAATTTTTAACTGCAAAATGTGAATACACAGCCACCCAAACGCAAAGCGCCCGCCTCCACCTCCACCTCCACCTCCACCTCCAAACGGCGATCCAAACTCGCCAAAGAAAACGACATTTCTGCCGAAGAAGAAAGTGAAATCCAAGAAGCCTTCGCACTCTTTTGTAGTAGTAGCAGTAGCAATAGCATCAGCAAAGACTCCTCTCCCGCGACCATCCGCACCATCGATCTCCGCCGCTGTCTCATCGCGCTCAACGCCCCACCAGCCAATAAGGACGACTTGCAAGAACTCATCGACATTGCGGATCCCGACCAAGACGGCGTGGTGCATTATGAGCATTTCTTGCCTGTGGCGGCCTTGCAGATGAATCGCGCCAAGAATGAGAGGGATGAAGAGCAGCAGAGTGCGGAGGTGGACAAGGCTTTTGCCTTGTTCACGAGAGGAGAGGAGAGAGATATCACCTTGGGGGATTTGAAGAGGATTGCTTCGGAATTGAGAGAGGATGTTCCCGAGAGTGTGCTGAGGGATATGGTAAGGGAGGCGAAAGGCGGTGGGCTGGGAGGTGTGGGTAAGGAGGAGTTTGAGGGCGTGATGCGGAGGGCAGGGGTGTTGGGATGAAGGTGGGAGTGCCGTCTTCCCTCAGTGAAGCCGCGCGCCAGTCTTGCGAGCGTGGCTGTGAGTCCGGAGGTGGAGACCCCGTGTGTGGGTGTTTGTCTTTCCTGGCGTCATAGAGGATATACCCGGTGCGTATGTTGATCCCTGTACATATTTTCCTACTGTACCGTCCCTTTTAGCTTCTCCGCTACCATACCATTACCAATTCAGCCAGATTCGGATCATGTCTCTTCGAATTCGATGGAATTCTCCCCAACCTTCTTTTCCAGAAATCCTGGCTGAGCATTGTGGCCTCGAGAGTGCGAGATCGATTAGTGCGTGGCATGAATGCACAAGGTACGTTCCTCACAGTCGGCGAAGCCAAGTCAAGCCGACGCTCGCATCCCGTCCGCAAAACAAGCCAAAGGGCCGACTGCGACCAATATTTCCTTCTCCACCAAAAAAAGTCAACGCTATATCGACGTCAGGGACTGGAACTCGTGGAAACGTACCGAAAAGCTACAGTAAAGTCAACCACTCTCTGGTCCCTGAACCACATTTTGCGCGCGAATAACGTGGAAAGGTTGCCCACAAACACACGAGACGCTCACAGACCCTGGAGAATTGTCTTCATGTCCTCGCTTTTCTTCTTTTTCCATCCACCGCAGAAAAACAATGAATACGGCGCAAATGGCAGCACGGGCTTTCCATCAGGTGGGTGTATTCCAGGAAAGATGCTACCTACCTCCTTGGGTATGTATTTCACCACACGCAAGCACGATACGCGTAACATTACATGTACCAGGTATTCTACCTTAGTACTCTATGAACCAGGGCCGCGAGAAACAGGGTGAGCGCAACCCGTATCTCGTCGCCGCGGGCTGGATCAGTCGTCACTGCTCGGTTCTGGGAATGCAGATTGTGGTTGCCACGTCGCTCGTCCGCCTTCCGGAGGCAGGCTGTAGGCTGTGCAGAGCTAAACTTTCAATAGACTGTCCATGGACACTTCTACCTTTCAATCATGCGTAAACATGATTCTCTTCGCTGTTTGGGTGTCCTCACTTTTCTTTCTCCTACCATGGGAATCTTTACCTCGCGCCATACGCAAGCAGCAGTCTTCGCTCATGCTGTCTACATCTTTCTCTCAAACCGTGGTTCCAGCCGGCAAGGGACTGGTTCTCGCTCATACGAAGATGGGTCTTTACGCCTGGTGTCCTCATTTTTTCCCATATTGTGGTACGGCCACTCACGGAATCCGTATTGCTGGCCACAGGTGTTGGGACCGCGCTTCTCTCTCGCTGTGCAAGGCGGGTATATAGATCATCGAAGGCCATCCTGTCTTCTCTTCTGGCATCGATTATTCCAACTGCAATTCTGAACCTCAGACCATCGCTTGCAACAGATTTGTCGTTACACACCCACACCACACACACCACACACACCACTTCTCTCTCTCTCTCTCTCTCTCTCTCTCTCTCTCTCTCTCT